>JASDQU010353133.1:0-12102 GCA_032191745.1 Picea mariana
CGACGGGTCATATATTCTTCTTCTTCTCACTTAACGAGTGAAATTCACCTTACTACAACAATCCTGAACTTGTCACTAACTATATATCTCTTTTACACTTATTTGTATGACCAATGCTTCTTCTCTCTTAGCACCTTTAAGGAATCCTTCTTTCATATGAGACTTTCCTTTCACTTTTAATTCCCTTCACACTAAGGTGGACCCAAGTCCCATCCATCAAATTTGTGTCATTTAGTTCCTTGTCTATGAATTATTTGTGTCCAACAAGTGTGCTGAACATGTGTGGCTAACTGCACCTGGTGCACTTAGCAAGTTTTCTTGATAGTGCACTAAAATATGCCCCAGTGCACTCAAAGGTAACTGCAATGACTAAGTGATTTTTATCCCCTTAGGTTCATGCATCCATCTTATGCACCTAAGGTGTTTTGAAAAATATAAAGGAAACATGGAACAATTCACCACTCATTCCATTGATTGGGTAGGAAACATTTAGAATCACAACCTTCTATGGAAACTCTCCATGCCCACCTAGGAAGTGCACTTACTTCCATTCATAGTGTTAGGGACCTAACCTCCCTAACCCCTCACATAGATAGAATAATATGTTTTCCATGTTAAAGGCCGACATTATTTAATAAGGCCTATTTAATAAATTTGAACAAGTCAATGCAAGAAAACCTAATAGAAGCTTATGCTTCTAGAAAGATCATCCTCTAGAATGTTCTTTAGAAGAGAGAATTTGTATAAATAAGAGTAGGAGGAATGATAAAGCTTTTCTTGAGAATTATTGTAATAGATCTCTACTCTGTTGGAGGTTGTCCCTCGAAGAGGTAAGTGAACATTTGCTTCTTTGAATAAAGGTGTTATTTATGGTATTGATCTTCTCAATATTTTGTTGTTCCATTGATATCTGTTGAATATTATTGTTTCTGCATATTATATTAAATTTGCCACCTTAAAAGTGGTATCATACCACTTTCCTTGGCAGGAATTGTGGGTAAACGTTTTCACGGATCAAGACATGTACTGTTGGGGTATTTAAAGCATAGAGATATGTCGCTCAGTGGGTGAAATTGTAGTGTCGGAAACTACACACAAGCGATAGATATGGTTTCACAGGGTTTCCTAGAAACCAAAGTTTCACCCTTGATGGAATCCTCTATAACCCCTGTTGGTACCCCTTGAGTAGTACCGCATCATACAAAATCTGTACAAGACCATCACTCACATGTATCGTCATGTATATCGGGAGTCCCATAGGTCTCTTGAAACCATTCATAGATCAACAAATTGACCACTTGATTGCTATAGTGCCACAAAGAAAAACACTCGGGAAGATACTCTCTAGTACCTAGGTAATCGAGTCATACTACTAAGGGTATGATCGAGCCTCCTAAGTTGGTTCCCTAAGATATTAGGTCGAGTATTTTTTTCCGAACCTAAAGGTATATTTGAGAGATATAACATAGGGAAAACCCTTTTTCATAGGCACCCTGCAAACCCTAACCCATGGGGGAACAAACCAAACAAGGAATAGAAAGGATAATTTGGTCGTGCAACCTTGCCTCTTGCATCTTTGTTGCGAAATTACTACACAGTTGATATGAATTTATAAATGGAACGAAATGAAACACATATGTATAACAAATAAATACACATAGATACAATAAAACTTGATTTCTATTAATAAAGAGAATATGATGAAACTATAAAAATGTAGACTGAAACAAACTTGCTCGAATGGTGCCAGCTTATCTCTGAGAAGAGATGTGACATATACACTCATTCACAAGAATATGAATACAATGAGGCTCTAGAGTCATTTTTAACATAAAACATAAATGATAAAACCACAAACTTCCAAAACCCTAACCCAAGGAGATGAAATGCCATAAGGTTTGTGGGCCTCGATGGGGGTAGTTGATACGTCAACTTCCATTGGGCATAATTTTTTCATACAATCTCAGTTTGGGGCACTCGATACATCGTTGGAAAGGTATGAATGAGGAGTGCATATTCGATTTGGACTATAATTTTTTACTACTAACATGCTAGGCATTGTTGAGATAAAAAAACATCGTTTGGGGCCTCAAAATGGCCCCAGAAGTTTGGGACCTGAAAAACTATAAAAGAATTTACCAAAATGGAGAACTATTCTTTGAGCTAGTGAAATAGGTGGGTGGGCACCGATATCCACCTAGATTATCCCTCCCCCTTTATGAATCAATGGTATCCATTGCGTTGAGTGCCCCTTTAAAATGGGGAAACTTCTACTGAACTTGGCCCCGAGTGAGCCCCTTTCCTTGGTGCAGGAGGTGCCCTACATTGAAAACCGATAAACATGGATCCTATGTTGGTGAGTTCCCCTAACTTGAGTGTCCTTGATATGATCAATGGTCATCTATTCCATGCAGTGAGGCTTGAGGTCTATTGGTGTCAACTTCTCTACGATCTCTGGTACGTCTAATAATGGTGGGAATTATGGCCAAAGGAGGTCCACATTGAACACTTGGTGCAAGAAAAGACAGGTGGGAGTACTTAGCTCAAAAGAATTGTCACGCATAACCTTGGTGATTTTATAAGTTCCATAGTGAAGTGGAAAAAGTTTCTGATGGTGCCCTGTAAGGCACTCTTTCTGCAAATTCAACCAAACCTTGTCTCCAACTTGTCCAACTCCATTCTAAGTTGAGTTTCATGTTCCCAAATCTCCTCCAAAAAGTCTCACCAGGAAGCTAAAAATTGAATTGTTTCCATTTATGATTCTAATCGATTCTTTTCTTTGAAGATATTTCCAAAAACCTCCTTATTCCATTTTTTGAGTTGAAGTTTGACATTTTTTAACCTTTTTTGGAACTGAAGCATTTTTGTTCCATAAAGGTTTGGAAGTTTTCCCCACCGGGATTCAATATTGGGTAAAACATCATGGTTCTCCATCTAGAATTTTTTGATATGGAAAGGCCGAGGGCAGGGAGCTAAGGTCTCCTCCCAAGTGTGACTTATTGGCCAATGGTATGAGCTAAAGAAAGGGATAGATTTTGTATCTATTGCTTGGTATTCTCGAAATACAGATTCTGGAGTCATAAATTTTTCTAACCTCACAGCTATGTTTCTTTCTAGACCTATTTTATTAGTCCAACTAAACATGCCATTGTTGGTGTGGATGTCTACAAGTTTGTTCCTAGAAATCCATTTTCGGAAGGAGTCACTTTCTCCCTCCAATATTATTTCACCGCCACTTTTCTCCCAAAGGGTTGTGATCATGTTGAAATATCCCCCAACTATCTAATTATGACCACTCAATTTGTTTCCCAGGAGGTTTATAGATTCCAGAAAAACTCTCTTAAGAGAGGGGAGATGTCAGACATAGACATTTAAGAGAAAACCATGGGACTGATGTCCTAAACCCTTGAAGCTCATTGTGAGGATTCTAGAGGAGAGGATAAACGTGACCAAGGTCCATTTATTAGGGTCCCAAAGGATTTCCATTCACCCTGAGTCCCCCTCAGAATCTAGAGCTTCTACCTCGCACTATTTCCATATCTTTCTTACAATCTTTTCCATTGGAATTCTGTCATATTTTGTCTCTTGGATCATAACTATCTCCATTGTCTCCTGTGTTATCCTTTTTTTCATCATTTTGTGTTTGGATGGGGCATTCAGGCCTCACCAATTCCATGAGAGTAGCTTCATAATCACTTATGTTGTTTTTTGAAGTACTTTTCCGGGAGTCCAACTACTTGAACCAAGTCCACAAGGTGTGCATCCGTTTCTTCGACTACCTAGCTATAAGGTTTTCTACCTCTTCGTTTTTCATCATTAGAGGATTTCTTGAGGATTTTTAGTGGTTTGGTTTTTATTCCAAAGGTTCTCGAGGAGCTCGTTAGAATCCCCAGGCCCAATTCATAACCACTAGCTTCTTGAGGCGACTCTTGCAGGCACCGTATTTGGGATATGAGTTCATATTTTATCTATGGTTCTTCGGTATTTTGCTTTCAAATATTTGGATGTTTTTCCATTTATTGCATATCTATCTCATATCCTTCTACTTCTTGGGTTGGTTTGGCTTGAATTTTTTGCGTATGCATCTCCATCTCTCACGCTCCTAAATCTGGTTGATTAGGTTGAAGATCTGGTGTTTCTTCTATGTTGCACCCTTAATATTTTTGAGGAGCTGGGGCTGTAGGAGGAGTCTTTAGAGTGGATTGTTATTTATTCATTCATTCGTTGGTGTGATCCTCATCTACCTGGAATTTCTCCATTAGGACTTTGAATTTATTTTTATTTGAGCTTCCCTCTTTAACTAGTTGGTTTCCTGGTCTTTGCGCTCCCCTTCGTTTCCCCTGTATTTTCGCGAAGCCTTAAACATCTATGTTTTGTGGTTGTTTTACTTCAGGATGCTTGGAGTTCATCAAGAATTCGTGGTATAAGTAATCATGTACATGTAATTTCCTACATCTGAAGGGGATATGTTAGTAGTCCACCATCTGGGTCCACTCATTGTCTTGGTACACTATTTTCACTGTATCTGGGAGAGCTCCAGCTACATTCATATAAACACATATTCACACATAGGAGGTGTATTTGGCCACTTTTTTGATATCTGATATTTTGATTAACGAACCCAAGGTACTCCCTATGACTTCCATATTTTCCAACTCCTAGAATTCTTGTGGTAAGGAGTAGAGTCTAACCCAGGTCGGGGTTGTTTTGAAGTCCTTCGCTAGGGAAAATCTCTTCATCCAATATTGAATGTGGAGGCTCATTGAGTTAAATAAATAATGCCCTTCCTCAAAGATCTTGTCTTTGTATGACGGGTTTGTAAAGATGGTTGTAAAGAAACCTTTAGATCCTAGATTTAAATCCACTTATCCTTTTATCTTCCATCTAGTAATCTCACATCCCATGAGGGATTTCTTAGAAGGCCATATTCCCATGAATTTTCCTATTAGGGGGTTATCTTCCATGTTTTGAATATAATTACCAATGTTAGGTGAGGTCACTTCATACTTGGGGATTTCTGAGGTGCACGTGTGATATCCATCCACCTTAGATCTGTTGGCTTGTGGTTTTTGCAGGTCCTCCAGCTTGTCCTTTCCATCCTTTCTCCTGCCTCCTATTTAATTTTTCTGGATTTTGTTGTTCTTTCCCCATAACTGCATCCTTAAAAGTCACCTAGATTTTCTGGCTATTGTCTTGGGTCCGCCTCAACATCTCTGACAACCCTGGTAATGTTGCCTCCATTTTTGAAACCCAAATTTTTTTATAAAACCCGAAAACCTACCCTACATTGTTGCTCGCTCTCTCCATTCTTCTTTCAATCAATTCAGAAATCCAAGAATTATTAGTTGTATTTATTTTACTTAATTAAATTAATTTCTTATGCACATGAGAATAATTCCCACTCAATTTTTGTTAATGAATGTTAAACATGCCTTGCACTTTCTAATGGTGGTTGGTTCATTGCACATAGGACACTATGGATAGTTTCTAGCTATGTCGTTATTCTCTATGCCTTAATTGAATCAAATTCATGCTCATGATGCTTTTCAATTCTATACCTAAATRATTACGAGGCACTACCCTAATTAGTACATTAACCATATTAAAATTCACCATTAATTYCATACTTTGGAAATTCATATGTTTGAGTTTCTCATGTCAAATTCTACTCCAATMTTTGGTCTTTKCTACAASTGTAGGTGGTGTTGGATCTTTCTTATGTGAATCATAGATCTTATAAAGTTTTTCTTTAGGATCAATAATATAGTTTTTAGTAACAACAACAAATTCATTATTAATATATTTCACAACAAACCTTTGAGGACAAAATTTAATCTTATTGCTAGTCCATGTTAGTTGGAAAACATTGAATTGTTTCCATTTATGATTCTAATCGATTCTTTTCTTCGAAGATATTTCCAAAAATCTCCTTATTCCATTTTTTGAGTTGAAGTTTGACATTTTTTAACCTTTGCTGGAGTTGGAGCATTTTTGTTCCATAAAGGTTTGGAAGTTCTCCCCACCAGGATTCAATATTGGGTAAAACATCATGATTCTCCATCCATAATTTTTTCATACAGAAAGGTCGAGGGTAACGATCTAAGGTTTCCTCCCAAGTGAGGCTTATTGGCCAATGGTCTGAGATAAAGAAAGGGATAACTTTTGTAGCTATTGCTTGGTATGCTCGAAAGACGGATTCTGGAGTCATAAATTTTTCTAACCTCAGAGTTATGTTTCTTTCCATACCAATCTTATTAGTCCAAGTAAACAAGCCATTGTTGGTGTGGATGACTACAAGTTTGTTCTTAGAAATCCATTCTTGGAAGGAGTCACTTTATCCCTCCAATATTCTTACACTACCTTTTTTCTCCCAGAGGGTTGTGATCATGTTGAAATCTCCCCCAACTACCTATTGATGACCACTCAAGTTTTTCCCCAATAGGTTTATAGATTCCAAAAAAATCTCTTAAGAGAGGGGAGATGTGGGACATAGACATTCGAGAGGAAACCATGGGACTGAGGTCCTAAATCCTTGAAGCTCATTGTCAGGATTCTAGAGGAGAGGAGAAACATGACCAAGGTCCATTTCTTAGGGTCCCACAGGATTTCCAAGCCCCCTGAGGCCCCCTCAGAATCTACTTCTTCTACCTCGCACAATTTCCATATCTTTCCTACAAGCTTCTCCATTGAAATTCTGTCAGATTTTGTCTCCCGCATCATAACTATATCCGTTGTCTTCTGTATTATCCTTTTATTAGCATTTTTTGTTTAGATGGGGCATTAGAGTCTCACAAATTCCATGAGCTCATATTCATAATAACTTATTTTGGGTTTTGAAGTACTTTTCCAAGATTCTTACTACTTGACCTGAGTCCACAAGGTGTGCACCCGTTTCTTTGATCACCTAGCTATAAGGTTTTCTACCTCTTCTTTTTTCCTCATTAGAGGATTTCTTGAGGATTTTTAGTGGTTTTGTTTTTATTCCAAAGCTTATCGAGGAGCTCGTTAGAATCCCTATGCCTAATTTGAAACCACCAACTTCTTGAGGCGACTCTTGCGGACACTGTATTTGGGTATGAGTTCATATTTTATCTATGGTTCTCCATGATCTTGCTTTAGAATATTTGGATGTTTTTCCATTTCTTCCATATCTATCTCATATCCTTCTACTTCTTGGGTTGGTTTGTCTTGAATTTTCTAGGTATGCATCTCCATTTCTCGCACTCCTAGATTTGTATGATTAGGCTGAGGATATGGTGTTTCTTCTGTGTTTCACCCTAAACATTTCTGAGGAGTTGGGGTTGTAGGAGGAGTCTTTAGAGTGGATTGTTGTTTATTTGTTCATTCGTTCATTCTTTCAATTTATTTTTATTTGAACCTACCTCTTTAACTACTTGGTTTCTCGGTCTTCACACTCACCTTTGTTTCCCTTGTATTTTTGCGAAGCCTTAAACATCTATGTTTTCTAGTTGTTTTATTTCAGGCTGCTTGGCGTTCATCAAGAAGTCGTGGTATAAGTAACCGTGTACATAGAATTTCCTGCATCTGAAGGGGATATGTTTGTAGTCCACCATCTCGGTCCACTCATAGTCTTGGTACACTATTGTTACTATATCTGGGAGAGCTTCAACTACATTCATATAAACACAGATTCACACATAGGAGGTGTATTTGGCCACTTTTTTTTATCTCTGATATTTTGATTAATGAACCCAAGGTATTCCCTTTGACATCCATAGTTTCTAGCTCCTAGAATTCCTATGGTAAGGAGTAAAGTCTAACCCAGACATGGGTTGTCGTGAATTCCTTCTCTCGGGAAAATCTCTCCGTCCAATATCGAATGTGGAGGCCCATTGAGTTAAATAAATAAGGCCCTTCCTCGAAGATCTTGTCTCTGTATGACGGGTCAGTAAAGATGGATGTAAAGAAACATTTACATCCTAGCTTTAAATCCACTTATCTTTTTATATTCCATCTAGTACTCACCCTTCCCATAAGGGATTTCACAGAAGGCCATATGCCCATGAATTTTCCTATTAGGGGGTGATCTTCCATGTTTTGAATATAATTACCAATGTTAGGTGAGGTCACTTCATACTTGGGGATTTCCAAGGTGCGCACGTGATATCCATCCACCTTAGATCTATTGGGTTGTGGTTTCTGAAGGTCCCCCAACTTGTCCTTTCCATCCTTTCTCGTGCCTCCTATGTCATTTTTCTGAATCTTGTTGTTCTTTCCCCAGAATTGGATCCTTAAAAGTCGCCTAGTTTTTATAGCTATTATCTCGGTTCTGCCTCGAGGGATCTGACAGCCTTGGTAATCCCACCTCCATTTTTGAAACCCAAAAAAGTTTATCAAACCCTAAAACCTAGCCTACATTGTTGCTCACTCTCTCCATTCTTCTTTCAATCAATCTAGAAATCCAAGAATTCTTAGTTGTATTTATTTTACTCATTTAAATTAATTTCTTATGCACATGAGAATAATTCCCACTCAGTTTTTGTTAATGAATGTTAAACATACCTTCAACTTTCTAATGGTGGTTGGTTCATTGTACATAGGACACTATGGATAGTTTCTAGCTATGTCGTTATTTTCCATGCATTAATTGACTCAAATTCATGCTCATGATACTTTTCAAGTCTATACCTAAATGATTACGAGGAACTACCCTAATTAGTACATTAACCATATTAAAATTCACCATTAATTTCATACTTTGGAAATTCATATGTTTGAGTTTCTCATGTCAAATTCTACTCCAATCTTTGGTCTTTGCTACAAGTGTAGGTGGTGTTGGATCTTTCTTATGTGAATCATAGATCTTATAAAGTTTGTCTTTAGGATCAATAATATAGTTTTTAGTAACAACAACAAATTCATTATTAATATATTTCACAACAAACCTCTCAGAACGAAATTTAACCTTATTGCTAGTCCATGTTAGTTGGGATACAAACAAAAAATTGATATTCAAATTTNCATTCATTCCTACCACAACCAACAACTATAGGTGTGTAATCATTTACAATGAAAATGCATTCTTTTGTATATTTGCTTATTGAAGAAAAGAGAGAAGCAACCCTAGCCATATGATGGGTACAACTAAAGTGAAATACCTTCTCACTTATATAAGTGTGAACATGAAATCCTTAAGAATAGACAACAAAGAAAAGATGGCCACCTCCCTTTATAAAATTTGATGATGTAGGTTGGTCGATGAACTATTCAAAAATGTTCTTTCAAGATTTTTAAATTTATCATCAAGATTTTTGGTCATCTTCCAGAAATACTTTTTGACATGCATGATCTTTCCATGTATCCTTACCTCACTTAGATGATGGTTGACACCATGATTTCCTTTGTTAGTTTGGATAACACAATCCTTGTCATGGTAATGTCCATGACATTTCCCTTGACTATATTCTTGAATCCTTTATGTATTTATATGTCAACAGTTTCCCTTATTGAGAAGGGCTCGTTGTGTAATATCAATTTTACTTTCATAATCCTTAACCTATTTTTTTTGGAATCTAAACTAGCATTGAATATCAAACAAATAATATCATAGGGTTTCTTAGGATTCATTAAGATCATTTCTATTATTTGAATATCCTTATATGGAAAATAGTTTCCACTTTCACCCAATTTCAACTCAATCTCCTTCACATAAGAAAAATAGTCTTGAACTTTGTAAAACGATAAAGGATCAAGAGAGACCAACTATTAATTGATCTTCATAACTCAACTTTCATCAATCTTGTTGAATATAAATTTCAATTTTCTTGAAGAATTGATTCAAATATTTGATCCTTCTTATACAAAAGGAAATATTCTTGGAGACATAGGTTGTTATAACTCCTACAACCTTTTCCTTCTTCATATCAATGAGGAACTTCTTCTGATTAGCCTTAGAGTTTGGAATTGTAGTTTGGTAAACTGCCAAAAAACTTTTCTCTTCAATGAATTTCCGTATCTTGTGCCTACATGCCATAGTTGTTTCCATTTCGAATGTGTGTTCTTGAATAGAACTCATAAAAACTTTTAAAACCCTAATCCAATATGAAATTCAATCCCTGAGTCAATCTATCAACAAGATATGACTTAACAAGAGAGTGTACAAGTGATAACATCCAAAATGACGTGTAGAATATATTATAGGTCTCAAATCAATAAATTTGAGACCATGTTGAGAGAATTGTGGAATTATAAAACTGTAGAACAACAAATTCCAAGAAGAGGAAGTCTATAAAGGCACTATTACAACATTGAAGAACAAGTGAACATACATATAATGGATAAAATAATAACTTCCATCATAGATTGATCCATAGGATTATCTTTGTTAATTAAATGTATAACTATTTTCCTTGCAATGAGGAAGACATAGTCAACATTGATCACCATAGGTGCACCGAGTTCTCCATATTTCCTACTTTGACATGTGCAACAATTAATTGAATAATTCCACCTTTGGTTAGCCCGATTGATTAGTCAACATCGTAAGCAACCTCTCTAGTTGAATTTGGAGTCAATTTTTGACTTTCAATTGTCTATCTATAGAATATCTAGAGGTGTGATGAATATGATGTTTCAACATGGATATGAGTTACAACAATATAGGACTACAATTAATACGGAAATTCTCAATCTAATCCTAGATCTCCCATGTAGTTATATAGATTTAATGATACCACATTCTAAACACAATGATAATGAAAAAAGAAAAAACATAATAAATTATAGCTATATGTGTTTATCTTAATATCTATCATCCAAACTCACATGCATAGCATAGAAGAAAAAAATCAACTAAAACTAGTGGAAATAGAAGGGAAATTAAGTAAAGAAATGGAGAAACAAGAAGGAACT
The DNA here is from genome assembly GCA_032191745.1 of Picea mariana. Lineage (NCBI taxonomy): Eukaryota > Viridiplantae > Streptophyta > Pinopsida > Pinales > Pinaceae > Picea > Picea mariana. The sequence goes on from JASDQU010353133.1 coordinate 10,873, forward strand.
GAAAGTAGGGTGTGAAAACTAGAAAAATACTTGGAAGAGGACAAACAAAACATTTTAAATATATTGATAACACCATTGTTCACCTGAAAACTAAGGATCTCAAGAAAAAAATCACTCTTCACCAATATTGAAGTGAAGTATTCACATCCCATCAATCACGAAGGAAATCAAAAAGATTCTTGAATTCAAGAATGAACTCAACATATGCGCTCTAAAACATTATCCTAGATGGGGTAGATGAGACAATCAATGAATATGTTCTTACTAAGTCTTCAATATTCTTCAAACAAATTAGAGCCTAATTCAAATCAAGTTGGAATCAAGTGAAAAGATATTAAACATTCTATCCATTGTTGTTGTTGACTATGTGACCTCAGTTGGCTTAGGTAGCCTTTTTCGTGCTAGAGTCATAGCCCCAACTTGTGAGTGACTAGTTGTCAAGAGTTGTAGAAAAAGAGTGTCCATGGTTGGGTGGAACGTCTGAGGGCTACACGAAGTTGGTATCTTTACAAAAAAATAAGTGTACTATTATGTGTTTGTTATATTGATCAATGTATATTTTATGTGCTTAATTATGGTATTATTGTGCACATTTTTATTTATGAATGTTAATATGTTTTCTACATAAGTTATGCATGAAATTATAAGTTGTTAGGACCCTATTTAAGTGTTTCATATGTAGGGAATAATTATATTACAAATGAGTATGAGATCCCATTGGGCATATATATTAATGCTATTAAAGTAATAATGAGTTAAAAAATTAGAGAATTTGAAAGTTATGTATGTGTCAAAGTGAATTGTAGTGACATATGCCTAGGAGGGAGTATGAGTTGTGTTACATTAAGTCCATCTTTTTTTGGCATCTATATCAATAAAATTGAGCAATTTTTAAAGGAAGAAAGAGAATTGACTTAACATGGTAGGACCTCAAGATAGATCATTGGATTAACATGGTATGACCTATTGTCTTCCTTGTCTTATATGCTAATGATATCGTTCTCCTTTAAAAAATATTTAAGATCTTCACAAAGAACTAAAAGTTCTCCAAACTATTCTACAAATATTATGAACATATTAATCATTCATATCAACAAAAAGCAAGAGAGTGTTAATTTAAATCTAATAAAGAGTTTATCCTCTTATGGTGATAACACTTTAAAAAGTTTAGACTTACAATTTCTTAGGTATCAATTCCAATTGATGTCTAGCTTTGGGACTAGGACAAGG
>JASDQU010353134.1:0-11875 GCA_032191745.1 Picea mariana
TGGTATTTTTGCATTTTCTCATCAACCTCCACTCTGAACTGTTGAACCTCAATGAGTTGGTTAATTCTTCTGGTCACATGATTGGGCTCTTCATTTTGATCCTGCCATAATTTCATCACTGGCAATGCTAAGTTTATAGGCAGAACTGCCTTGGTCCCATATACCATCTGAAACGGTGAAATGCCGATAGATCTTTTAGTGCTGATGCAGTTTGCCCACAATGCGTGCTTCAAATGTACATGCCAGGACCTCTTGTTTTCGTTGAGTACCTTTTTTATCACGTTTACCAGGCTCTTATTAGATGATTCAGCCAGCCCATTTCCCTGAGGGTAATAAGTAGTGGAATGGCCGAGAACGATACTATACTTCTGACAGAAGTCGATCATAGCCATGGACTTGAAAGCCTGGGCGTTATCGGTAACAATCTTTCGGGGACCCCGAATATTGACAAGATGTTATCTTCCAAGAAGTCTATCACCACCGAATTTGTTGCTCTTTTAGTTGGAATTGCTTCCACCCACTTTGTAAAATAATCTGTGGTTGTTAAGATCCACTTATGTTGAGCACTGGAATGGGAATTGATTTCCCCTATGAAGTCTAATCCCCATTGTTGAAACGGGGCTTCGGTTTTGACTGGAACGAGTGGTAATGCAGGGAGTTTCTATTTACCAGCGAATATTTGACATGAGTAACAGGCACGTACTTTGGAATTGACGTCCGAGAATAGTTTCGGCCAATAGTATCCAGCCCTCAAGATATTATAGGCTGTGGCTCTCCATGCATGGAGCCCTCCACAGATTCCTTCATGAAATTCTTCTATGACCCGTGGAGTTTCCGACTCAACCAGACAGACCAGTAAAAACCCGAGGGGATCCTTCCAGTATAGTTGATTTTTGGAGATGCAATATTTTACAATGTGGAGTTTTAAGGTTCTGTATTTGGCTGGTGTTAGTCCATCTAGTCGTTTCAGGTTTAATAAATAGAAAACTATATCTTTATACCAGTGTGATAACATGAATTTTTCTTCAACCTCATTTGGATATGTTTGGTCACGCAGCTCTTGCAAACGTGTGTCTCTGTCTTCCCCCTGTAGGCAATTGATGTCAAGAGCTCTAAGGTTTGATTCAGCCAAAAGTTTGGCCAGACCCTTTCCCTTTATCAATTTAGTCGGTTTGATTTCTAGATCAAATTCTTGTATCTTAGCGAGCCAACGTCCTCGTTCTCCATCACTGTCCGGTTGTACCAATATATCCTTCACAGCACCGGTTGGTACATACGCAATAATTTTTTAATGTAGAACGTAAGTTCTGAATGCCTTTAGCGCTTTCACCATTGCGTACGCCTATTTTTCCATTATATCATATTTTAGTTCGGCGTCTCTAAGGCTCTTGCTAAAAAACGCGATCGGACGCTCAAAGCCTTCATCATCTTTTTGCAGCAACACCGCGGCGATAGTATGTTGAGAAGCGAATGAGAAGATGAGGAAATCCTTCAAGTAATCTGGGCTTGTTAACACAGGTGCCTCGCTGATGACTTTTTTAATACGCTAGAACGACGCTTTAGCCTTGGTGGTCCAATTTACTCTGCTATCTTTCTTCAGCATTCCTGTGATCAATTTGACAATCTTAGCAAAATTTGGTATAAACCTTCGCAAAAAATTTATTGTACCCAAGAAAGATTGAATCTCTTTAACATTTCTAGGAATACTGATAGTTTGTATCGCTTCAACCCTCTTAGGATCAATCTTGATTCCATCTTTAAATACGATATGCCCCAGAAGCTTACCTTCCTGCATAGCGAAATGTGATTTCTTTGGGTTCAAAGATAGACCATACCTGCGGCATTTTTCGAAAGTCTGTTTTAAATGGATCAAATGTTCTTCATCGGTTTTAGAAAAAACCGTTAAATCGTCGAGGTAGATTACCACGAACTTATCTCTTTCTCCGATGAAAGCAATATCCATGGCACGCTGGAAGGTAGCCCCTGCATTCATTAAATCAAAAGGCATCTTATCATACATGAATGTACCCCAGGGTGTGGTGAAAGCGGTTTTTTCTCTGTCTTTTTCGTTCATGGCGATTTGGTTGTATCCAGAAAACCCATCTATCATAGACATTCGATTTGCTCCAACTACCCTTTCTAGGACATGATCCATTTTAGGAAGCGGATAATTATCTTTAAGAGAGGACCTATTCAAGTTCTGAAAATCTACACACAGTCTGATTTCTCCGCTCTTTTTTCTGACAGGGACCAAATTCGCCACCCAGTCTGAGTATCTTAGAGGTACAATTATTTTCGCGTCTAAGAGCTTCTTAACTTCCTTTTCAATGACGGGCAACAAAATGGGGTTAAACTGCCTGAGCTTCTGCCTAAAAGGCTTAACTCCAGGCTTCAAGTGTATTTTGTGCTCAATTATAGAAGTATCATATGTTCGAAGCTCATCATAGGACCAGGCGAAAACATCTTTATATTGTCTGAGTAAGTCTCTATACTGGTCTTTTACCTTAGGAGGGAGGAATTTAGATATCTTTACTATCCTGGAATCTTTTTCAGTTCCTATGTTGCAATCCTCCACTTCTTCTAGTTGGGGCTGTAAAGTGGACTTCACGGGTATGTCGTTCTGATCGAAGAGTCTTTCCAAAGGAATTAAGCCTTTCAGAATTTGGTTATTTTTAAGGACCAACACGCGATGATCCGCTATCTTTTCTCGGAAGGTTTCAGGATTTTCATCTTCTTGCATAATCCACTTCGGGTCATTTTGGTTTTCTTGGTCTGGATGGGTTTTAGAGAATTCACCTATTGATATAAGGAATTTCTGAATCTGTTCGTCATCTTCAAAGACCTGCCAGTGTCGGACATTGTCTGGTATGGAGGGTTTATACCTGATTTCAATATGATATTTCAGCTTAACATTTGTGGGAGGGGAAAAGGTCGAGGTTGCCTTAGCCAATGCGTCAGCATGTAGATTCTCCATGCGAGGAATAAAATGGACTTTTATAGATGAGAAAAAATTCTCCATTAAATCCCAAACGCAATTTCTATATGTTCTCAATCTGGGATGTTTGGCTAGGTATTGTCGGTTTACTTGTTTTACTATCAATTCAGCATCACCGTAAACCTCCAAGTTTTTTATGTTTAACTTCTTTGCAGCCTCTAAACCTAAGACTAATGCTTCATACTCGCATACGTTATTGGTGTAATCTATGTCCCACTGTAAGCGATATGAGAAAGGAATGGTAAACTTACCTTCAGGTGCTACCAAAAGTACGCCTGCACCGGCCCCTTCAGAAGATGAAGCGCCATCGAAGTACATCTTCCAAATACCATTTCTACATAATTCTTCAGTCAAGGGGCTAAGCTCTTCCTTCTTCATATCAAGTTCTTCTAGACACCCATCTAAACCATCGTCAAAAGATAATATGCAATTTCCTAGATCTTGGTTTGCCACGTAAATGGGAAAGTTATTTGGATTCAGAGGATCACTGACTATATATGCTAATCTTGTTTCCCAGTACAAACGAGTAAACTGACCACCGAAAATTGGGATTGTGGCATAGGACATGTCCAATTGTAGAGAACCCCCCAACTTGGCTCCCCATGATCTGGATAATAACATACCATATTTGGGTGGAATATCTGCAATAACTACATCCATCAGGATACTCTTGACCGCGACTTGGGCCAGGGTGACTACCAGATCTTTTATCATTCCCATACATTTAACCTTTCTTAAATCAAACGAGTATAGGTCTCCATAGGGTCTAGTGATATGGAGCCCCAGACTTTCCATTATAGTTTTGGGCATAACATTATGTGAAGCCCCGGAGTCTAACATGCAGTTATGCAGTAACTGGTCATGTATATTCAGGGTGATATAGAAAGGAGCGATGTTGTCTTTGAATCCCTCAAAATGAGGACCAAAGGTGATGTTAGGTCTGTCATCTTCTAGGTTGATAACGTCGAAGTGACTTTTTGGATCATAAACACCCATCACTTTGGCAATTTGCTTCCGATAAGTGGGGTTTTTTGCTAGTTCTACCAAATGAATCGGTATCTTAATTTTATTTAATTTGTTTTCAAAATTGTAAGATGTATTGGTCTTGTCCGCTTCTTTGGTTAACAGCTCCGAGATTTTTTCTTCCGACTTGTTTGTCTGGATTGCTTTATCACTCGTGAATTTAGTCGCAGATGTAACTTTATCTATCGGTCCTGTTTCCTTTGTTTGGGTTTCGGCTTTCTTTACCCCAGACTCTTGAGTCTTTGTCATCTTGACTTTATTGCTCGGTAACAATGTGTCTCCCAAAGGAAGCTCTTGATATTGACCCCTTGGCAGAATTTTCTTAGGTTGGTCAGTTGAGGTGGGCTTATTTTTTGATCTCAGATTGTATCTGGGTTGGAAATCAACCGCTATCATTTCTGTTTCTGGCTGAGATAAGCAGAGGTCGGTATGATCACCCTCTTCTTCTTCATCAACTAGTTGAGGGATATTTAAAGATTTCTCATACTCTTCCCTGGTCAGAAATGGCTGCGAACATTCATCACCGAAACATGCAACTTCATCTTCCGAATCTCCGAAATCTTGGAGGTCACTTGCTCCTATAATATTTTCGTTTTTTAGTGGAGCTTGTATTTTTTGATCTTCATTCTTCATTTGCCTCTGTTGATTTTGGGGATTTGGGTTTCTCCTGAAGTCCCTTTTGTTAGAAGAATCAGCTTTAGCTTGATCCAACTCCATCCTAGAGATTTTGTTAGACAGATCTTTAATTATTCGGGCCATATCATCCACTCTGTCATCAATGTATCTATTTGACCCGGAAGGACCTGCTGGTTCCCTATAGCGTCTATTATCACGGTTGGTTGTTTCTACTTTAGCCTTCAACTTACACGAAGCCATCATATTAGATTCTATTTCGACAGCATCGTCTTGCATTCTATTTAGGGTGGCACCTCTTCTTTCTCGCAAAAGCAATGCAAAATTAGGTTCAAAGGCTCCCGCAAAGGTTACTTTGGCTGAGGGTTCGGAAGGTTTAATAGCTGCTGGAATTTTATTATAAAGTTTGTTAAATCTCAAAATAAATTCCATAACGGTTTCTGAATTCTTTTTCTTCAGGGACCCAAACTCAGTAAGGTAATACAAGTGATCCTTTCGCTCTCCACATTGTCTGAGGAAAGCATCTTCCAGGGCATCATATGTCCGAATAGAAGCTAGAGGAAGACTCCGAAACCAAGTTCGGACCTGTCCTTCGAAGGTCTGGACAAGTAGTCTGGAGTAAACATCCTCGTGCTCGATACCACAGATATCTTCGAACTGGTCAAAAAATTTTATATGCTCGGCTGCGGTTAGATCTCCCTCCCCAGTGAACTTAGGAAGATTTTTGATGTAGTTGTCAGGTAAATCATGGAGTGGAATGGGTAAAACCAGGGGAGCGTATCTCACTGCTACTTTTGCAAATACTCCGGGAGGAGGGACATTATGATGTCCTCCGCCTCCTCCTCCGACACCTGCCATCGACCTGGGAGTAGGAAATGAGGGTGTAACACACTCTTTTGAATCAGGTGAAACTGGGAAGTTCTGCCGAAGAAAGGTTGGTGCGTTAAATGACGACGATCTTTCCAAAGGGCCTTTACCCTTGTTTATAGATTGGAAAGTCTGATGTGGCTCACTCCTAAATTCTGAGTAGTTTGCTTCTGGATCTTTGGTATCAAACAGAGGGCTACTGGAAGTAGGAGGTTCTGAAGCAGATTTAGTCTTTAAAAGTGGATTTTTGGGTTTTTTAACTGAAGCGGTTGTCTCCAACGAGCCTCTCGCTCTTAAGATCTTTTCAGGATTTTTAACAGGCGTAATCAGCTTGCCATCTGGGTTCTGTCTGGTATGCCTTCTACCAGACGCCAGTTTGTGTTTTAGTGGAGTCGCCAAGTGAAAGATTTAAACAAGCCTTAAAACGGTGTGCACTCTATGTTCACTATCAAAGAGTAACACTATCAACGAAATAGTTTGTCGTTTTCCCAGGGAAAATATTTCGTAACTTCGTTCCACGGCAACAGCGCCAGAAAGATGTTGTTCCTGATTCTGTACATAAGGCTCAAAAGTACAGTGGCAAGGCATCCGAAAGTATGAATGGTTGATAAAGGATTATACTAACCTTCAGTATAGGAAACTTAATGAAGGTTTCTACGTTCTCGCTGCCTAGCTTCCCACTGTTCCTGAGTGGTAATATCTTGTTCAATGGCTGCTCATGAACGTTCCAATTCCTCCTGGGTGTTCGCAGTTTTAAGGATTGTGTCGAAGAGATTTAAAGCGATATGTATTTGATTAGATAGTCTGGGTTGAATGTTAGGTTGAGTTGCTGCAGGGACAGTCATTGAGGAACAGTTCCAGTATGGAAATGATTTTTAAAGAGAGATTTTATTTGCTGTTTCAATTCGGACGAAATAAAGAGAAACTTTTGCATGAAAAAATGAAATAAGAATGCAAATTGAAGGCCTTTTCCTGTAACTGTATTGTTTTGGTAAAAATAATGTGAGATGGGAGAAAAACATTTATCTGTAGTAACGCAAAGCTCCTGTTAGTGGAAAACTCACGTATACACAAAAGAAGAAATTGACATGAACATAATTGACATAGTGTAAATAAACATAAAATCATGTAAATGTAAATTGGTCTTACACCCGATGATAGCTGGTGCAGAGGAAAGACAAGAGACAATTACAAAAAAGATGAAATCCTTTTACTATAGTAGTGGTAGTACTAAATTATAGTGACATGCATCAATTATGTAGAGCAAAATGAAAAGAAACAAAAAACATAACGAAACAAACTTGCAACACAGTCGTGACAGAATCGGGAATCTTCAAATTTGCTTGTATTAACTTCCTTCATGCAAAAACTCTATTACAATTGATCTCCGAAAAAGTCCAGCCCTTTATCTCTTTGTTTTGTGATGTATTTATACAAAATTTGCCTCTCGGTTCAGAAGAGCCAAATTACTCCATCTGTCCGAATCCGTTTTCAAAAAAGTGCCAGGTGCTTGTTTTTGCTTAGATTTAATACATATGATACATTTGTCCAAAGAAAGAAATATGAGCTGTGAAGCTTTTGCATTGACAGCTGGGGGGAGCGAAATAACTCCATTTCACTTATTCTATCTTCAAGAAGTGCTAGGTGCCTGTCCTCGCATGGAGTCAGTGTACATGATACACTTGTCTACAAAATGGGTCACAAGCTGTGAAGGCTCGGCTTGACAACTGGCTTCGGCAAAATAGCACTCTCGAGCCAACTGTGGAAGTTTATCATCTATTTGGACATTGACGAGTTCAAGAGCACCGAGTTGTGCACTAGGCTGAATCAAATGTTTGTCGATTTGAGTCGGGTCTACCCTGTCCATCCTAGAGATTTATGTTGAATTCCTTTCATTCTTCTCCTTCATGTCGAGAGAAATCCTATCTATATTCATCTGTCTCACCGCCCCTGTGTCGCCTCCAATCTCCATCCCTAACAGTTCACCATTTATGGCATTGCAGGCTTCTGCTAACAAATTCGTCACTTTTTGAGCCTGCTCCTTGCTTAAAGTAATATCATGTTCCCAATTCTTTAACAAGATATTACCCCTGGTTTGTTCGGCAATTGTGAGCCCGGGAGGCCCTAAAAACCTGTTGTTGGTCGCTATCACTGCCTCTTGGAAAGCGATTCGAGCAGCCTCTGCATTTCTTTCTTTGTCAGTCAGATTTTCAGAGATCCGATGTATTAACAAACTGTCTTCTCGAATCTCTCCTATTTTGTTTAGCAGACTCTGTTGAGCGGAGGAGATCTTGCTCCGAATATCAATTGCTCGGGATTTGACAATCTCGATGTCGATTACCTTGCTTTCTACGACCTCCAATTGAGCCTGCAGCTGTGTGATCCTATCCCTCTGCTGACCTGATTGTACCCGACCATCTCGAATCATAGAATTTGCTTGTTCCAGCTTGGTCTTGAGGACTTCAATTTCTTTCTTATCGGCCAATCAGGCCAGCTCTATTTCTCCACTTGCTTGACTCTTAGCGCTTTCTGCTGCCGAAGCCACCCTGGCCTCAAGAGTCTTGATCAGGCGATTTTTTGCTTTGAGCTGTTTCTTTAACATTTCGACCGAGAATTGATTTGTCGTCGCATACACTCCTAGCGTTCCTGCAATCTCCGTGGCAAATTCATCTTTCCTTTTATTCATCCCATCGGTCATCACTTTGAATTTTTTAACAGTGCACTCTCCCTCTTGATAAAATTCTCGCTTCACCACAGCTTTCCTCTTTTTGTCAAAGAATAATTCATTAGGAGGGAGTTCCTCTGCCCTTATAGGTCTCAGTTCTTCACCAAATATCCATCCCTCACTAGCGCCTCCCTGTGCCGACTGCAAGGGTGTGACAGAGGTGATGGGTTGCCCGATCTACTTCGCACCCTTCCCTGGTGTGCTGAGTGGATCTTGCTCTTTCGGGGGGTCAGAGGTCTTCGTCCCTGCCTCCGGATTCTGAGTTTCTGGTGGGTCTATGTCTTTTATTTCCACCTCCGGACTATGCTCCTTGGGAGGATCAGTAGTCTCTTTTTCTGTTTCGGGATTATCCTCCCGCTCAGGACTCTTCTCCTTTTCTGGATTCTTCTCCTGCTCAGGACTCTTCTCCTTTTTGGGATTTTTCTCTGTTTCGGGATTCTTCTCCCGCTCAGGATCCTTCTCCTGCTCCCCTTTCTGACGTTTTCCAGGGTTAGAGGTTTGCCCCTCAGAACTTTCGGCCTCTTTTTCTTTATCCTTGGAAAGTCCCAAACCTCCCAGCACCACGGGGAGACATCGTTTCCTAAGCTCCTGAAATTTTAAAACTGTGGTCCTGTCTTCGGGTGCTAGGGATCTGATTCGAAATTACACCTCCGAATAGGACCTCGCCCCTCGGAAAACATCATCCGAGGGCGAAAATTCATGTTCGAACCTTTTTAATCCACAATTTCCCAAATGAGTGCTTACAATTCCCTGAGGATCATGCCTTTTGTACTCGATAGAGACTAGGCTCAAGTCTTCAATTGATGCAGCCTCAGCCTTAGCATGTCCGAAATCTAATAAGGAATAGGAATTTAGCCAAACAGGGAAAAACGGCCATACCTTCTTTGATGATGCTTTGAGCTCTTTGCTCACTCCGCCGATTACTGTTTGCCGAGAAATCTCGCGACAGGCCAGCTTGTCGGGGATGAACAGCGGTAGTGCCGAAGGAGGAATAGCAGCTCCGAACACTCTAAAATAGGAGAATTCCTCTTCCACGTACCAGTCTGCGATACGGCTCAGATTCGCAGCAATGCTATCCGAGATGCGGTGTGGCGAAAGACCAAAAATGGTGATGTGCAGGGGCACCATCACCCAGTTAAAAATCTCATAAATAAACTTGTCCGCGTTATTTTCCCACAGCTTATCGTGGTACTCATGGACAGTCTTCTCATGGGTTGGACTCCAAGCCCAATTCATTAAAGGAAAAGGCGTCATGGAGCATATTGCGTCCATGATATACGCGGACATGAAGAATCCGGATGGTTTCCCGGCTACCTTTTTCTCCGGGTACTCTGTGATCCTGTTGAACAAACTATCAGAGAGAATTTTCGCCCAATTGAATGAGGAACCTTTTGCTACCCGAAAGATGAGAGGTACCCACTGGATGTAAAAATGCGCGGTATCCTCCCATCCAAAAAGCCGACAAGTCATCATCGCCACATACATATAGTTTGGCTCCAGCGAAGAAATTGAATACACGCCCTTGTCATTCACTCTGAATGTCACGGAACGCGAAACCCAATCTTTTATCAAGCTTGGCATGGTTTTGTCAAATTCTTCACACTCCTTCTTTTTTAAGTCCGCCAGGAATTCTTTGCCATATGTGTATTCAGAAATTGTTGGGAGCTTATACATAGATTGGATATGCTCAGGCCTAAAATTCCCGATCATGGCCTGTCGGTCATTTACTATAGTTCTGGAAGGCAGGTCGATGTGATCCAATGCCCATCGAATCATGTCATAGTATTGGAGCAACCGAGGTCTGGTTGCAACCAGGTGCATCCCCGACTGAACAATTTTCTTGTACTTAGTGTTCAGGTCGTCCTTCACAATATCAATGTTATCATCATCAGAGTCTGAATAGTTTACCAGCTCGGATTGTAGAATGTCTGAAATAAACGACCAGGTGGGTACTGAGCCACCCGTCCGAGGTGAAGTATCTGAGACGTTGTCCGGACCCTGGGCTGCGACCTTGACATTTGCCTTCGCTACTCTCTTTGGCGCAATAGCTGAAGCTTGCTTTTTTGCTCTTCTGCAGTAGACCTGTGTATACATGCGAAAATGAGTTTCCTCGGAGAAAAGTGAGTTCTATGCGCTTAACAGAAATGTTTTAGAACAGAACGAAACTTTCGTATATATTTGAAAATCCTGTACCTTTGAAATAAGCCTGTCAAATCGCAAATAAAACCAAATTTATTGTATAAATCCGATCTGATTTATTCGTGGATTTACCCTAATTTCTCATTAATGTCATCAATATTGGGCGGCTTGACAGGTACTCGGGTTATGGAGAGCAAGTAAATGCCTCGTGAAGTGTGCCAACCTTGAAGCACGGGACGTATTTCGTTTAATTTAAAATTACCAATCTTAACGACTTAAAAAACTTTCTCGCCTTTCACTGCATCGTGAACTTCCTTTTCATATTTTGACCCTTTAACTCGCGAGACTGCGAGTGTCGATTTTAATGTAATCAATGGTAATCGTGATTTGGCGCATCCTTAATTACGTAATTTATTTACTCGCCATATCGCGACTCGGGAATTCAAGGACCAACTTTTGGAAAAATGATATGTCGAGTCGCGATATCGCGATGTGGCGATAATTAAGGCTCGAATTAAGAGAAGGAGATCTTAGATTAGGCGACTAATTAATCTTGCCATAATCATATCGCAATTTCGTGAATCGGGGTTTTGGACACTTTAACTTCATGAAAGAAAGTATCGAGTGGCGATGTGCCGAGAGCCAACACTAACCGTGGTTAGTTTTTTACCTTTAGTTATCGACCAAGGTTCTCACAAAAGGTATCGCGTTCTCGGCTATCGGGGCTGTAAGAACAAAAACTTGGCCTCGACGAATGTCGAGGCACGAAATACCGACGATGTCTAAACAAGGGTTAAAGGTTTTACCATAGTCAATGCCTTGGGTGAAAAATTGAAAAACGAGTTCGCAGTTTCGCGACTCGGGACTTGCGAATTCAAAAATTAAAGTGTCCGACTTGCGATATTCAAAAACAAAAAGGCAAACATTTTTGCAAAAAATTGATCTTTTCTTTTGAAAGTGAAAAGGCATTGCTATTCAGGCGACAAGATTTCAGAGTCTTATGATTTCGGAAGGAAAAGAAAAACAACTTTAGATCTCAAGTATCAAACGTTGAAAATTGCGCGAGGTGAAAAACAAGGGCGGCTCCAACATAGGCTCCAAATAGGGATCTCGCTTCCCTGTGAGGCGGGAAGAACAGTAGACCAGGTGCCAAAATTGGGTAAATGGAGTCATAGGCTAAAATCAAGAGAAAAATCCAAGGAAAAATAAAAATAGAAAGGGGGAAAAACTTTCGTTTGATAACCCAGAAACTTTTTCGAACTCAAATATTTTTTCCAAACGCAGCTGAAGTCACCTTCGCAATTTTCCCTTTCTCACTACTAAGTTTGGGGAACGCTCCAAGACAGTTGTAACGATCCTAGGATATTCAACAGGTCTTGCGATTCTCAGCTTGCATCAAAAGAATGATATTATGTAATCTAAAATAGGGAAGTCCCGTCGGAATTGGGGAAATGATCAGGTCTTCAGAAAGCGTTGATTACCAGAGTTGATTG
>JASDQU010353135.1:0-10814 GCA_032191745.1 Picea mariana
TAGTTTCCTAAAATTTTAGACTTTCCCTCTTTCCCCTTTTTAATTAGAACTCAAAAAGGCTGGTGTGGATTTTAACCCTTTTTCCCTTTTATCTTTTAATTAATATACTTTAAATTATCAAAAAGAATAAAACAGTTAATTCCCTTTTTAAATTTTATTTCAACAGATTTTTTTTTATGAGTAAATTAAATTTCTTACTCCCTTCGTGTTACAAGATTTAACGAAGATCATAATTATTATTTAAGTTGTTTTTATTTTTATTTTTATTATTATTATTATTTTTATTTTTATAGATAGACAAAATTTTACCACTAGCTTAATTTAGACTTAGACCTTAAATTTTTGTATTGGGCGACATTTAATTAAGGAATTTGTTTTAAAAATAATTAACACGTTATTCATCCTAAGGCCATCTAGGTTCATTCCTCTATCATCAACAACGCGATGTGCCCTTCAGGACGCACTAGGTGCTCCAAGGGTGCCACTCGACTCATCTGTTCCCTTGCGCGATGTGCCCTTCAGGACGCACTATGTGCTCCAAGGGTGCCACTCGCCTCTTGAATGACTTGGTAGACATCAATAACCCTTGGAGTCAATACTCCGCCAGGTGAACTTGTGGGAGACTAAGGGCCTCTAAGGAATAAGGCCCCCACCTTATTGCGCGCCCCTTAGAATCATCATGAGCAATTGTCGCAGCTTGCCCTCACAGCATCGTGGGTCCTCTCGAACTAGGTAAACGTTAACCTAAAGTTCAAGCCACGATGAGAGTGCTAGTAGGCTGTGGCAGGGCTGCTGTCCACACCTCTCCCTCAACATCTCTGGTAGTCGTGCATTACCCCCTTACTCCACATGTGAGTCTGGTCGGCAAGCTATCGTCAGCCTGCATCATCAACAAATCATGTCAAAACATATCCATATCATATCCTCTAATTAGAAGCACTAAAATCACAGTGAAACAATCAAAATCCAATGGTACATTCCCCGACTCGATCCAGAGTCCAAGGGGTTCCATCGATGCCTCTGCATCCTCGAGGTCCAAAATCCTACACACTCAGTAAAACCAAGTCAGTAGCACCTGTCTATGTCAAAGCGGTAAAACAACATGTCATCAACCCATAACGCCTCATAATCAAAATCCAAAGTTTTAATAGCATAATAATCCTGATCAATTGCGAGCAAGTGTCTTCAAAGAATAAGTTCGCTCAGTGTGCCATAGCGAGATGTTACAAGAGTGCACTCCCTCCATTGATTCATAGATCTACTCTATCTCTCCTAGTTTTTTCTATCCCTTCTCTTCATTGGGATGTCATATATTTCCTTCAAGCCTACAACTCTAGAATTCCCCCCTCCTACCTTCATATTTTTTTTATAGCATTTCCATATCATTGGTCCTTCAAAGTATCCTCTGAACAAAGACTAGATTCCATTGATTCCCTTGATCCTTTTGATGTAACAATTGATTTTCTAGATACCATATCATCAAAATCAATATCAATACCAAGCATCAATGCACCAATATATTCATTTTCTCTCCCAGTATATCATATCAATAACAACAATGATTTTACACAACTTCTTACCAAACAAATCTCATGAAAAAAAATTCATACTACTATGGACAAACTATCACCACACAAAAGTATACACACTCCAACACTTACTCAAAACAATCAATCTACTCTCATACACTAATCTTCTATGATTACAACACTCAAATATTAGCTTCCTCTCATTATTTAGCTACGGGAGAGTTCTTGGAGAAGAACTTCTCACACAAGCTTATCATATCAAAAACTCCATAGGCTTTGATACCATATCAAACAATGAGAGAAGAGATATTCCACAAAAACTGTGATGCTTGTTCTCCATATCAATCTAATTATAGACATATAAATATATGAAGGATTTTCCTAAAGATGGATTCATTGCCTTATCACAATCATAACTAGTTGAGAGAATATCTTAACCACACACTAAACTTTGAGCTAATCTAACTCTCAACCACAACCTCTTAAAACCACTCAAGAAGGCTATTCATGTAGAGGAACTCTCTACTTGGAAATCATATCTACAATAACAAACTTATGTGACTAAATATGAACACACAAGACACATATGAATTAACTATTCTAATAGCTTCCACTATTTTTGGATTGATCTTTACACCATATTTGGAAATGATATGCCATATAAGCTTCCTTTTAGTGATAGCAAAAAAAGATTTTTTGGGATTTAGATATAATCCACTTTATGCATTTTGTGAAGACCTGCTGCAAGTTCTTGAGATGTTCTTCATCTAACTTTGAATATGTTGTCATATAATCTAGGTAAATAAATATGAACTTGTCCTTTTTGTTAGCAAAAGCGATATCCATTTCCCTTTGAAACGTTGCTTCTACATTCATCAAGCTAAATGACCTTGTCATACATGAAGGTTCCCCAAAGAGTGGTGAAGGATGTCATGAATCAGTCTTATATATGAACAATGATTTGATCATGTCCCCATAATACATCCATCATGGATATATTGTGAGCATTTAGCATATTTTGTAGTATATGATACATTTTGGGCAAATGATAATTATCCCATAAAGATGCTCGATTGAGATTCCTAAAATCCACATGTAAGCAAATTTCTCTATTTTTTTCCTTAGAAGGACCAAATTATCCACCCATTCGAAATACCTCAAAGGGATAATAATATTGGCATCTAATAGCTTCTTTAATTATTTCTCTATCATGGGTAGAAATAATGGATTCACATGTCTAAGTTTTTTCCTAAAAGGATTCACTCCTTGTTTTAGATAGATCCTATGTTCTATGATGGACGTGTTACAAGTCTTCAAATTTCCAAAAATCCATCCAAAAATATCAACAACTTTGCTAAAAGGACTTATGTACCTTTTTCTTTGTTCAACTAATATTGAATTGGTAATATTCACCATCCTTGGATTCAAAGGTACCAATATTCACCTCTTCTAGATCTTCTGCTTGGGGCTGTAATGTAGGTTTTATTGTTGCATCATTCTCATTGAAAACAAATTCTAGTGGTATAAGACCTTTAGGAATGTAGTTTTTATTAAGCTAGACAATTTTATGATTCCCAATCATATTATGAAAACCCTTTTTTTGCTAAGTATGCTCTTATATTTGGGGTTCCTTTTCATCTTTGTCAAATCAATATTCACGGAAGAAAATTTGTTAACCATCCCAAGAAACCTTTTAGTTTTTTTATTGTATTCAAATACTTTCCAATAGTTAATATTATCATGGATAGATGGTTTATATAACATTTCCACCTCATATTTCAAATGAGAAATATTCGGAGGTATAAAAAAACTTTGTTAAGCCTTAGATAAATCCCCATGTAAATCCATATATAGTGAGTTATATTTATATTTTTATATTAGTGTTGTTAGCTAGACCTTTTAATTGTAATTGTACCCTTTGTCTCTCTCTCTCTCTCTCTCACACACACACACACACACACTCACACACACACACACACACACACACACACACACACACACACACACACACACAAAGGAGACCTAGTTTTAGAATCATCTCATTTCATTCTTGTACATTTGTTCTATTGTAAAAGGAGGTTGCCCCCTTGAATAGGCTTATATTTCATTTCCATATCTAATTCTCAAGGCGTGGAGCTTATTCTCTTCATATTTTAAGTCTATTTTGGTATTTTTTTCCTAACATTTGGTATCAGAGCCTATGATCCTAATGTTTTCTCCTTCAATCAAGAAATCTTGGAATTTTGACTATAACCTTTTTTATGGGAAGTTTTAGACAGTGAAATTTTGAGGTGATCAAGGAGAAATATCATGGTATAAGTGGTAAAAATTTCAAGTTTTGTTTTTTTACAATTTCATATATATAGCCTATGTAAGATAGGGTTGTTGACTAATCTTGAAATCAATTTTAAATGAGTCATCTTGGAATTTTCTCTATAATTTGTTTTTTTGGGGGAAGTTTCAGATAGAAAATTTTTGAGGATACTGAGTAAAAATATCAAGACACATGTGGTAAAAATTTTAGTTTCTTTTTCATTATACTTTCAGAGATATAGTCTATGGAATATAGGGTTTGTGACTAATCCTGAAATCAATTTTAAAAGAGTCATCTTGGAATTTTTGCTATCACTTTTTTTTGGTGTAGTTTAAGACTTTGAAATTTTCAGAATCCTAAGGAGACATATCTATTTATGTTTGACATGATTTTTATATCTTGAATCATCAAATTTTATGATATATATCTTGTGGAAGTTAGGGTTTTTCACTAGTCTTGAAATTGGTCTCAAACAAGTCATTTGGGAATTTTTGCTATAACTTTTTGTTGGTGAAGTTTCAAACTTTGAAATTTTCAGCAGTTTAAGAAGACATATCAAAGTAATGCAAGCCAAAATTTTAGACTCAAAATAGCTCAATTTTCATAGATACACTAGGACAAAAATTAACCATCCAGAAAGTCTCCAAATTAGAGTTTGAAAGGTACATAACTTACAATTGGTATAACTTTTGATTGGAAAAAATTTGTGATAAAGAGGAAAAAAATGAGTATTATTATTTTTTCACATGGCTCCATAGGGTGCTCCAAAATTTAATTCCTTAACTAAACCTCCATAGAGCTCAAACATGACTTAAGAAGAAAGAGAAGAAATTTTTCACTACATGGAATAGATGGAAAAGAAGATGGGTGAAAATAGGAAAAAAACATAAAACTTAATGGATCAAAGGATAGATTCCACGAATCAAAACATGGATAAAATTATGCAACAATTACAAAATTCCATCTTACATACCATGGATGAGAGATCCCCTAAAGGAGATATTAGGACACATGGAAATCATGAAATTGTGGAGGAAATAAATATTGAGTCCCATAATCATGATTATTCATCACTTCAAGATCCACATCATTGGGGGTTCAATGTGGCACCAAGGAACTACTTAATTCCCAAGATTGATATGAGTAAATTCGTTAGTAAATATACTATAACATGGATATTCCATATGGATAAATTATTTGATCTACACCAAGTGCCAACTTTACAAAATATAAATCTTGCAGCTTTGTATTTAGAAATTGATCAATTTGTTTGGTACCAATGGATCTGTGAACAAACAAGGGACTCTTTCATCTCTTGGTCCATTTTTATGGATGAATTGACAACACATTATGTGTATATTAAGAGCAAAATATTCTTTAGTCAATTGATAAATCTTCAACAAAAGGATCTAATTACAAAGTGCATTCAACAATTCCAAAAGCTCAATCTCAGGGTAAAGAACATTCCAGAGGATACTTTGTTAGATTTTTTTATGGGCACTTTAAAGGAGAACATTCAACATGAGGTGCGTCTCTTCGAACCTAAATCCCTAGAGCATGTTTTTAGTATGCAAGGAAAGTGGAAAGAAAAAATATGGCCACTAACAATTATAGAGAGCACCATGTTCCCTCTCCTAATGTCATGTAACTGAAAATGTTAACACCTTAGCAAATGGATGAAAGACGAGAAAATAGACTATGTTCCAATTGTGACAACAAGTATAGTAAGGGGCATAAATGTGGTGAGAATAAATTATTCTACATAGACCGTGAAGAGGAAGAAGATAGAAAAATGGAACCATCACATGATCTAGAGATAGAAGAGACTACTCCAACCATATCTTTTCATGAATTATCTAAAATCATTACTCCACAAACTCTTAATATAGAAGCATATTTCAAAAATAAAAAGGTAACCATGTTGATTGTGTTTGGTAGTACCATAACTTCATCAATTAAAAATTAGCAAAACTTCTCAATTGCTTTGTATTTCCAACACTAGAGTTTCAAGTAATGATTGTAGTTGGAGGTACCATAAATTGTTCAAGGAAGTTCCATAGTATTAAGCTTAATATGAGGGAGTATTTATTGGATAGTCCCATGATTGCAATCCAAATGGGTGGTGTTGATGTTGTATTAGGGGTTCAATGGTTACAACCATTAGGAAAAATAACCCTTAATTTTCAATATATTTTCATGAGATTTTCCTTAGAAGGAAAGGAAATTGAGCTCTGAGGTATCCAAGGGAAACCCTTTAAAGTGAAAAGTTCTAACAACATGAAAAAATTACTCAAAAAGGTACACCATGGTGTAATTGCACAATTGTTCTCATTATATGTTCAAACATCTACATCCTCTACTCCAATGGATCTCCAAAAGGTTATCAACAATAATTCCAAGGTATTTGTAAAGATTCCTAAGGGTATTCCACCTGCTCAAGATCATGTCCATGCTATTCATTTGCAACCAGGAAGTGTACCACCTAACATTAGGCCTTACAAGTACCCATATTCACAAAAGAGTGATATTGAGCGCATGATTCAAGAAATGTTAGAGGCTGACATCATTCAACCTAGCCAAAGTGATTTGTCTTCACTAATGGCGATGGTTACAAAAGAGGATGGTTCATGGCATATCTTTCCAAATTATAGACAACTCAACAAAATGACCATCAAAGATAAGTTTCCTATTCCTGTCATTGATGAATTATTAGATGAATTACAGGGAGTAATTTTCTTTACTAAGTTGGATCTATGTTCAGGATATCATGAAATCATAATGAGGCAAGAAAACATTTGCAAACCAGCCTTTAGAACACAAGAATGTCATTATGAGTTTTTGGTTATGCCATTTGGCCTTACCAATGCACCTTGAATATTTCAAAGATTGAAAAAATCTATTTTCAAACCCTTAGAAAATTTGTGTTGGTATATTTTGATGATATACTAATCTATAAAAAATCTTGGGAAGAGAATGTACAACATGCTGAGAAGGTCTTAAAAATATTGGAAGAGAAACAACTATGTGCAAATCCTTAGAAGTGTGCCTTTGGGGTTCAAGAAATGGAATATTTGGGTCATATTGTATCTCATGAATGTGTCTAAGTGGACCCTAACAAAATTAAAGCTATGATGGAATGGCCATTTACCAAAACATTGAAGAATCTTAGAGGATTCTTAGGAATGATAGGCTATTACCACAAGTTTATCAAGAATTATGGTCAAATAACAACACCTCTAATAGCATTATTAAAAAATGAGGCATTTTCTTGGAATCAATAAGCAATAAAATATTTTGAAAAACTTAAGGAGGCTATGTGTACAACTTTTGTCTTGACCACACCCGACTTCACAAAAACCTTTATTGTGGAGTGTGATGCCTTAAGCCATGGAATTGGTGTAGTTCTAATGTGATAAGGAAGGCCCCTTTCCTTTGAAAGAAACCAACTTAAAGAAGGAACTTACTCAAACCCATTTATGAAAAAGAAACATTGGCCATACTACATGCAATTAAGAAATGACACCCTTACCTAATAGGAATACACTTCAAAGTAAATAAAAATCACGATAGACTAAAGTACTGATTTGAACAATGATTATCTTCATAGGAGAAACAAAAATGGGTTTCAAAGATGCAAGGTTATGACTTTGAAATTATCTACAAAAAAGGAAAACATATATGGTAGTAGATGCACTTTCAAGGAAAGAAGACGAAAGACATGGTTTACTATGTGCTATTTCCATTCCACAATCTGATTGGGTGGAAGAAGCAAAGACATAATGGAAGAAAGATCAAAAGGTATGCAAGATCATTCAACAACTATAAAAGGACCCAAGTGCATTATATAATTTTTTGTGGAAGAATGATTTGTTTTGGTAGGAAGATTGCTTATATTTATGCAAGAATTCCCAACTCAAACAGAAGGAACTTTTATAATTGCATACTTCTCCTATAGGAAGACATTCATGGGTTCTTGAAAACTTACCATAGGATCAAGAAATATTTTTTTTCTGGGAATGTCTTAAAAATGATGTTCAAAATTTTGTGGTTGTATGAGTGGTCTACCAATAAAATAAGAGAGGGACAATCAATACCCTAGGTCTCCTAGAACCCTTAGCTATACCAAGTCAATGTTGGGAAGAGGTTTCAATGGGTTTTATTATAGCTTTACCCAAATATGAAGGAAATAATGTCATCATGGTAGTAATGGATTGGCTGATAAAGTATGCTTATTTTTTCTCTCTTTTTCATCCTTTTAAAGAAAGTACAATAGCCACAACATTAATGGAAACAATTCAAAACCTACATGGAATCCCCAAGATTATTTTAAGTGATAGATATCCAATTTTCACTGGAAAATTTTGGACTGAATTATTTTCTTGTTTGGTTACTCAATTGAATCATAGCTCATCCTATCACATTCAATCTAATGGGATAATTAGGATTGTGAATAAATGTATAGAAGGATATATTTGTTTCTTTGCATATGATAAACAAACAAAATGGGTCAAGTGGTAGCCCTCGGTAGAATGGTGGTACAACACATCCTTCCATACTTCATAAAAGATGTTCCCATTTATGACACTTTATGAATATCATAGTCCATCCATCACATCACCCTTGAAAGTGAATGAAAATATTGAAGTAGGGGAGGACCACATAGGGCACCAACAAGTGGTTTCAAAACTATTGAAGGACAACTTGGTTATGGCACAAATAGGATGAAACAATGAGCATATCAACATTTCAGTAAAAGGGAATTTGAAGTGGGAGATTGGGTATTCTTTAGGCTACAACCATACAAACAAATGTCCCTCAAGCAACAAAACAAGGAAAATAAATTAGTAGTAATTATTATGGTCCCTATAAGGTGTTGCAAAGGATTGGAAGTATGGATTACAAATTAGATTTGCCTCCATATTCACATGTATATCCAGTCTTCCATGTTTCTTTATTAAAGAATTTAATTAGTGACGAGATCCCAATTCAAACTATTTACTAGAGATTAAAGAAGAATGTAAAATCATAATAGAACCAGAAAAAACCCTTGAAACAAGGTTTAAACAACTATGAAATTGAGTAATTACTGAGTACCTCATCAAGTGAAAGAACCTACCAATGGAGGAGGTGACACGGGAAGATGAGTTATTCATGTAGAAGCACCCACAACTAGTCAAGTGTTGAGGACAACACTTGTTTGAAGGAGAGGGGCATGGTAAGCCTTAGATAAAGCCCCATGTAAAGCCCTAGATAATGAGTTACATTTCTATTTTTATATTAGTGTTGTTGGCTAGACCCTTTTATTGTAATTCTCACTTTTGTCTCGTATATATATACTAAGGAGACCTAGTTTTATAATCATCTCATCTCATTCTTGTACATTTGTTCTATTGTAAGAGGAGGTTTCCCCCTCGAAGAGGAACATCTTTCATTATTATATCTAATTCTCAAGGCATGGATCTTCTTCTCTTTATATTTTCAAGTTATTTTGGTAATTTTTTCCTAATAGACTTGCTAATGTGGCCAAAGGATTTTCCTACTAATTTAGTATTTTTGGAATTGAAGAAAAAATTATAACTAAGGAAAAGTTTTTCAGCAAGTCCCAAACCTAATTTCTATATGTCCTCATCCTCGAATGTTTTGTCTATAATTTATTTTTAATCTAATTAATATCCAACTCTGGTTCACCAAAAACAACAATATTTTGTATCTTCATCCTTTTGGCTACTTCTAGTCCAAAGACTAAAGACTCGTATTTGACCACATTATTGGTTGTCTCAAATTATAATTTGTATGATAATGATATGTTATCACTAAAGGATGGATTATCAAGATACTTTCTTTGAAGCTATCCTTAGATGAAGCACCATGAAAGAACATCTTCCATACCTCATTACTTAGTGGCATGGGTTTTGACTTTTGAACCATTGGTTCATAGACAGATGAGAATTGTATTGCATCATAATCAATTTAGAGCACATAGTTTCCCATGTCATAATTCTCTGAATATACTGGAAAGTTCTTTGGATTATTTAGGCCACTAAGAGTGCATGCAAATTTTTTCTCACAATATAATCTCCTTAACTGTTTTCCAAACATTGGAATAGTTGCATAAGACATATCTAGTTGTAAAATTCCTCCCAACTTTTCTCCCCTAGATCTAAATAGTAACATCCCATAGCTAACTGAGACATTTTCTATAACTACATCCATCATCACACTTTTGATTGAGATTTAAGCTAGATTTACAACCAGATATTTGATTATTCCTACTCAAAAGAATAAATATATTTGTATGGTCCGGTGATATCCAACCCCAACTTATCCATAATAAATTTGGGAATGTGTTTATGCGATGCCCCTAAATCTAGCATACAATTGTGCAATAAATGATCATGAATCATTAAGCTAATGTAAAAAGGTGGAGTAGAATTATTATTTTCTTCCACATGTGGCCCAACGAACACTTGTGGAGAATCATCTTATAGATTAATAGTATCTATGTGAGATGCAATAGAAGTACTTATAAACCTTGCTAAATATTGTTTTAAATAAGGAATCTTTACTAGCTCAGCTAAAGTAATTAGCACTTTGATTTTATTTAATTCATTCATCAAGTTGAATGCATTAGAACTAGGACTCTGTAACTCATTAGCCTTTTCATTTTCCTTCGATCATGAAGGAGTTCATTTTTATTTACTTTCCATTTTTTATTTCTCCCCGATTCACATTTTCTCTCATTATTTTGGGCACAACTAGATGAGATTTTTCTACATGTTTCTGGTTAGCATTTGATGTCAATCCAAGATCATAATTATGCGATAAATATACTTGCATAATGTCAATGAAAATACTATATTGCGTAGACCATAAGTATTCAACCTCCTCTTGTTGTATCTCAAATAATTGGTTATTACTACCTAGATATTCTTGATAATTCATAAGTAAAATGTGTGAAACTTTCTTCTTCA
>JASDQU010353139.1:0-12069 GCA_032191745.1 Picea mariana
TTCCCACTGCCTCACACAGGAGAATCGTCTGGAGTCTTCTCGTCAACTCTGCTGCTTAGAGGAGGCTAAAACATCATCTTCATTTATGTTCACATGACGATACACCCAACACTTTGGGATTTCACACGTTCACCTTGTGCTCAACCACATGCACGTCTAACTCAATAGATCGCCTTTCCCACTGGATAATCATCTGGAGTTCTTCTCAACTCTCTGAATGGAGGAGGTCATCTCTACGTTCCTAGCTCTGTCTCAGGCATGAACCACGTACCCTTCTCAGGGGCTTTCTCTCAGGTTTGTAAGCTGAGAGAAAGACTTACATTGCTGCAATGATCCACATCTCACAGGTTTGTAAGCTGGAGAATGTCTCACATAGTTGCAATCATCAACACTCCCTCTCAGCTAGAGAGGCATTCTTTATCATGCCAAGTCCCACACGGATGTATTTTGATTTTTGTCTTGGCTGGAGTCATCGACACTCCCTCTCAACTAGGGAGCCATTCTTCACGAAGTTAATTTGGTGAAGATATCTGCAATCTGCTCACGTGTAGGAAGGTACTGCATGTGTACAATTTTCCTCTGCATGATATCTTTGATATAAGGATATTTCATCTCATCATGTTTCGATCCATCAGGAAACACTGGGTTCTTAAGGAGCTTTACATACGACTCTTGGTTATCATCATAGGATCCATCTCATGATCAAGTAAATATGTCAGAAGTTTGTGAAGCCACATTGTTTCGCACACTCGGTGCTATCTACTCTGCCTCTGTGGTACTCAAGGCCACAGAGTTTTGTTTCCTGCTGTATTAGTAAACCATGGAAAACTTCATGGTAGAACATCATGTGCTCTTCCGGTACACTGTACTTTCTGCTTAATCTGAATCGTCATATCCTGCAAACTCAAGTTCACACTGGAGGCATATCTCAAGCCATATTCGATTGTACCTCGTATATATCTCAATATATGTTTTACTGTTGTCTGGTGAGTCTATCTTGGTTGATTCATGAAATGACTAGGCATACTCACTGCATGGCATGAATCAAGTCTGGTGTTAACCAAATACATCAGTGATCCAATCAGTGGTGGATCAATCTCGTCTGAATCATCATTAATCTTTTTCTTTAAATCCATCACGATGGATTTTGCATTCTTGTCATACTGAACTTTTTTAATATTTTTATTGTATATTTTCCTTGACTCAGGAAAATCTTATCGGTCCTCTGTCATACTTCTTGTCCCAAGAAGTAGTGCATCATACTCAGATTCTTCATCTTGAATTCAGAAGTCAAGGATTACTTGTATCCAACAACAAGGATTTTTGAATAAGTCATCAAAATCAGGCTCTCGTCACCAACACTGTAATAAGATTGGTTTGGATCAACAACACTCTTGATGAAATCCAAACTTTATCAAGAATCTGTCTATTTGATATAGTTTTCAATTCATGGATGGTAGTACGGATGGAAGTGTATCGGGTTTACTGGATCAAGTGTCTCATCATAGACAACTCCCTCCATTTGTGAGAAACCTTTGGCTATAGATTTCGTTTTGTATTTCTCGACACTTCCATCAGCTGCATGCTTGATCTTATAGATCCACTTGGAAGTTACCACAGACTTCCCTTCAGGTCCCTGAATAATATCTTATACATCATTTTTTAATATATACTAGTATTCTTTTGTTATGGCATCTTGCCATACTGGTTTTCTTGTTGCTTCTCTAAGACAAGGAGGCTCAACATCAATGAAGTAGCTCATGACTGAAGGATAGCTCGAAAATCTCTTTTGCTTTCTTGGGATGTGCCTTGAGAGGTTTGTATGTTTCTCTGCCTCTTGCAGAGTGAGTCTAGGTAGGCCTTTTATGCCCTACTGCAATATCTCTTGAACATATCAACTGGAGCAACTGGATCAACTGGAATAATGTCTGTCTCTCTCTTAACTGTTGAAGGGGGGAGAAGGTATTGTCTTACTGTTAATCTCCATCTTAGATTCTCTGGATCTTTGAAAGACTATCTCTTCTTCAAGGACATCATCTCTGCTTGTCTCAATCTTTTCTCTGACTAGGGATGTCGATCTGGAATGTCTTTGAAGATTCACTGTATCCTTTCTTTCTAAAGGATCTAGCTTGAACTTCTTCTCTTTGGGTACATGAAAATACACCGGGCACCTAAATAACCAGAAGTGTTCAATCTCGGGCTTCATTCTGGTGAAGACTTCTTTGGGAGTTATGTTTTTCAAAGTCTGGTGAAGACTCTTGTTTTGAACATATACTGTGACATGCATGCTTTATGCCCATAGAATCATAGAAGGATTCTGATCATGTGTTATTGCTTTGGTTGCCCCAATGATGGTTCTATTCTTCCTCTTTCTCAAATAGTTTCGACTCCCTGTGAGTCAAGTGGCTCCCTATGAAGGATAAACATCTTCCTTTGATCTTAACCTGTCTGGAACAAGAAAACAAGAGGAACCAAAACAAGAATATCTCCTAAAGGAGAATAATGAGTGTATCCCTAGAATCAAAACAATTTAAGGATTGTTGTCACAGCTACAACACCTACTTGTAATGTAGCAAACTTTAGAAATATAGGTTAGAGGAATGACAATTACAATAATCAAACCCAGAGTCTTCACTTCCAGTGTGTTGTTCCTCTGAATGCATTGAGATCCCTCTGGATCCAAGACTTCAACAAAAGGTTCCTTTGTCCTGCAATTACCCTCATGATAATGATACAAATAATATATATACAAGTGCATACCTAAGGGTGTTGATATTATTTCTCCAATGGCACATGACTGATCTCTGTCCTCTATCATCTTCATGAAGGAGGTATGTCACAGTGACACCTTTTTGTATCACCCATAATAAGTCTTCCTTTGAAGTCTTGTCTTCCAGGATCTGAGTTTGCTTGAATCATCAAGCTTTCCTCCCATTATGATTTTGCTCATTTTTGGATTCTTCACAAACCTTTGTCAACTTGGCTAGTAAACCTAACGACTAGGCTAAGCTAGCATTTTTAGGTTTAGTTGGACTTATGACTGCCAACAATAATCCTTTGAAGGATAGGAGAATACTGGTGAGTTGAAGAGCTCCTTCAAGGAATTTCAGAAACCCTAATTCTGAACTTTTTGCAGAAATTTGCGAAACCCTAGGGCCAAAAAATCAAAATGCTCGGAAATACAATCTGAAGCTTGTTGGAGGTGCGCTGAAGGAGGCTGTACACTCCTATGGTAATTTTAACCCCAACGTCCAAGTTCGAAGTGCTGAAACACTCAAAATAAGAGGGTCGTACGGATTTTCTGGAAACCCTAGGAGGGTCGTACGGTTTTGCAGAAGAGGAGGGATGACTGGTAAAAGCTTGTAGCTTGTGCAATGGTTTCTTCAAGACCTAAGCTCTGAAACAATGTTGATTTTTCATAAGCTAGGTTAAGCATGAAGTTCATTCCATTTTTAGCATTTCACTTAACCATAAACAATAATGTTGCAACAACCAAGATCACAAGAAGAAATACCATGCACAAGAACACAAGAAATATCATGGGAAATCCTTCTCTACAAGGGAAGAAAACCCAGCCAAATCCTTTGCTATATTCTTCAAGAGAAATACCTTCACCACCAAGAAAGACCTAGCACACAAGAGGGTGCTCAAACCCTAGAAGACTAGTGCCCAAGA
The DNA here is from genome assembly GCA_032191745.1 of Picea mariana. Taxonomy (NCBI): domain Eukaryota; kingdom Viridiplantae; phylum Streptophyta; class Pinopsida; order Pinales; family Pinaceae; genus Picea; species Picea mariana. The sequence continues at coordinate 3,676 of JASDQU010353139.1, forward strand.
GAGGTGCGCACTTTTCTAGAGTAAATGTACTTGTTGAAATTTCCAAACTCACATGAATGATATGATTCCACAATGGGGAATCTTCCTTTACTTATATTAGACTTGTCCTATCAACATAAGTGTCTATTGGCTCAACAGGGCCGACCTCTTCTAAGTCATATAATAATAATAATTATTATTATTATAATTAATATTAGCCAGATTAATTATCTTTTACATTTATTATTACTCATATTAAGGTGGGGCCGACCTGTACCCTTTACATAACAATTAAGGTTACAGACAGGTCTGACTCTTGAACAATATATAGCAAAGGATCTGATACACCCACTAGGGGCACATCCATAGGGATGTCATAGCTCTGATTCACTGCATTACACATAAGAACCAGATCTTCACACGTTCACCTGTGCGCGTCCACAGGCACGTCCACTCTACAGATCTTCTTTCCCACTGCCTCACACAGGAGAATCATCTGGAGTATTCTTGTCAACTTTGTTGCTCAGAGGAGGCTAAAACATCATCTTCATTTCTGTTCACATGACGATGCACCCAACACTTTGGGATTTCACATGTTCACCTTGTGCTCAGCCACAGGCACGTCTAACTCAACAGATCGCCTTTCCCACTGGATAATCATCTGGAGTTATTCTCAACTCTCTGAATGGAGGAGATCATCTCTACGTTCCTAGCTCTGTCTCAGGCAGGAACCACGTACACTTCTTAGGGGATTTCTCTGAGGTTTGCAAGCTGAGAGAAAGACTCACATAGCTGCGATGATCCACATCTCACAGGTTTGTAAGCTGGAGAATGTCTCACATAGCTGCAATCATCAACACTTACCAATCCTTTAAACTCCCTAATGTTGTTTACACCAAGAAAGCTTAGAAAAACTATCTTAGATTGCAAGCATGTAGGCATGTATGGGCCTGTTACTTTGATCTTTTAAGCTCTCCTAGTGATGTAAACTAAGAAAGTAATTCTCAAGAAACTATCCTAATTTTGCAACATGTGGGCATGTATGGGCCCTTACAAATTTTAAGACGATTCCAAAAAGAAACTAAGAGGAGCCCTAGGGGGACTTTGTTCTCTCCTAAAGATTTTGTTAAGGGAGATGAAATGTCCCCTTAACCACCTTTCTTATTCTAAAGATCACTCTATGGTGTGAGAGAAGAGCATACTCAATGATTAAAGTTGATTTATGGTCCCAATGCAAGTGTTTTTATATGTGATAGCCAATAATCTCAACTTAACTTTTACACATTAAACAAGCCATCCATGTGGTAACCAAAAGCAAAAGAGGAGAAATATGGTTCTTTTTACCCCCTAAGTGCCGATGTTTGACTAACCTTTCATATGTGAAAGGAATCTAAGTGGAGTGCATTTACAAATTGCTTGAGAGCAAGATTTTGAAGGCTAGGGGCCTTCAAATCATCACAAAAACTCTTACAATTTTGAAACTCTAGACAGGTGCGCGGGTTATAGTTTAGACAAATGTGCAGTGGGCGCACAATGTGCAGAGAACATGAGACCTTTTGGCACACAATGCACAGAGAACATAAGTACTTTGGGCGCACAATGTGTTGAATGCGCGTCTGTGGGCTGAAATACCCACATATGTTTCGATATGCGTCAGGGGGAAAATTTTAAGTGGAATTCTCCTCCTCCAGCTCCAAACTTAGCTCTTGACAGGTAAGGCTAGGCCAGTTATGGTTCATGCAAGGCAAATGGGTCAAAAAGAAATGCTCTAAAAGCCCAAATAGGGAGGAAATTGATACCTTAGTCCCCAGTATGGTCGCCAATCTGTTGGGTCTATTTCGTCACTTGGGTGAGCAAAACAAGGGCACTTACAAGTCTAGTTGGGCCTGCTAGACAAGACAAAGGTTTGTGCATGAGTTAGATAATCTAAGCACATGAAATAAACAAGCAAATAAACTAAAAACAATTAAGGAAATAAAACTAAAATGCATAAGAAACTTAAGAAATAAAACCAAATGACCAAGATTATGCCACCAATGGATAACTATATTAGTTGGCAAAACACCGTAGAGAAAGGAGGACTTATGGATTAAGATTATGCCACCAATGGATAACTATATTAGTTGGCAAAACACCGTAGAGAAAGGAGGACTTATGGATTCCCTCTACCTCCTTGGGAGGGCTCTTGAGTTCCCTATTGGAGAGCTCTTCTTACAATGATAAACAAGAAAGTAAATGGTGAAGAAATCCAAGCCTATTCCCTCAAGAGGTGAGTGGAATGGCCTATTGGAATGTTGCTAGAATGCTCCAAGGAGAAAAGAGGATTCTCAAGGGAGGATTGAGGCAACATAACAATACTATAGAAATCTTAAATTCTTAGTGCACCCATGGCCTCCATTTATAGCATGTCTTCAAGGCATTATTCAACTAGTTCTTGGTGTGAACAAGGGGCCCTTTAGGGCACCCTTTGGTCCTTGACCAGCCCCTCATTCGGATTCAGCTCAGATCTGAAGGTTAAATCAAGTTGGGAGCTGGTCCATAAGTGGTTGAGGGGTCGACAAGAACCATAAATGCCCCGTTCACAGGAGTGAGCATCTTTTCTCATACACAGTCGCGCATATGGCGCATTGTGTGCTCTACGAGCTTCTTTGGCCCGCACACTGTGCACGCGCTTCCTTTAGTGATTCAACAACACATGTCGATTTTTGTCCAGTTGTATAGTTTTTGCCTCTTGGAAATGCATTTTTGGTGTTGCAGGTGAACTAATAGGTATTTGGAACTATTGTGTTTCTGTAACCATTTGCATGCAATGCTGCAGACAAAATTTGAGTGATAACAATGAGCTATGCAATCAAAGGAACTGGCTCAACATCATTTCAACTAGATTCTGGATTTATGTTGCACATTGAAGATATCTTATATGTTCCAGGATTAACGAAGAATCTTATCTCAGTTGGGATTTTGGAGGATAAAAGTCACATGGTGATCTTCATGGAGAAGAAGGCTCTTTTATGGCCCAAGGATACAGAGCTCAGTTCAACCATTGTTATTGGAATCAAAGAAGGAGGACTTTACAAAGTCCCAGGGCATATTCAGGCACTAGTTCACATCACTGTCAGTTCTTGCGAATTATAGCATAGGAGGTTTGGGCATCTTCACTTCAAAGCGCTTCTCGGACTTCAAAAGATGGTGAGTGGTATGCCTACTTTTCAGTTTAATCATAAGAGTATTTGTAAAGGTTGCATTCTAGGCAAAAACATAAAGAAGTCTTTTCCAGTCAGCAATAAAAGGGCAAAAGTGATCTTAGAATTGATTCATTCAGGTGTATGTGGGCCTATGTCCACACCTTCATTAAATGGGCATGTGTATTATGTGGTTTTTATAGATATACTTCATGAAAACAAAGAATGGAACTTTTATAAAGTTTCATGAGTTCAAGACTTTAATTGAAAATCAAATTGGTAAACAATTAGAATCCTGAGATCAGACAATGGTGGTGAGTATGAGTGCCACCAGTTTGAAGACTTCTGCAAGGAAGTAGGAATCAAGAGACAATTTACAGTTCCATATAACCCCCAACAGAATGGGGTAGTCGAGAGAAAGAATATAACTATTTGTGAGGCAGCTAAAGCAATGATGTGTGATCAGGATCTTCCTACTTCTCTCTGGGCAGAAGCTGCAAGTACTGTTGTTTACATCCAGAATAGAAGACCTCTTGCTATTATGGGAAATGAGACTCTAGAGGAAGCATTTACAGGTGAGAAACCATATGTGGGGCACTTAAGGATCTTTGGGTGTCTTGTCTACATTCATGTGCCAAAACATAAGAGAACCAAAATGGAACTATCAGGTAAGAAATGAATCTTTGTGGGGTAAAGTGAAACATCCAAGGCCTACATGATCTATGTACATGGTGAAAGACATAATGAGGTAAGCAGGGATGTCTCATTCCATGAAGAAGCTGCTTTTAAACGTTCCAAAGAATTGCAACTTGATACAAAGATGGAGGAGCTTGAAGCTTCTCAGGTACATGTTTCATAGTCATCCAGTTCATATATGTAGAGGGAGGAGTTAGATGAGCCACTAGATCTGGATGATCCTGTGGAACCTATAGAATGGGTAGAGAAACCTTTGGATGCGCCCTAATCTAAGAGGAAACCTGCATGGTGTGGAGGGATTATGCATGAAGCAAAATCACATGGTGCTCCATCAGGTACATTCAGGGAAAGTAAAAGACCTCAAAGGTTTGCAGGCTATGTGACACAGATGTCTCAGATTAAACAAACAATAAACAGTTAGTGTTATGAGCAAAAAAATTGGCTCAGGAACATTACAAAGTCATCGGTCGGACTCGTGATACAGAAACATGACTATAAATGTGAACCCGTGAGTCTGCCAACCCGTGCACCTAGACATTTTCGGAAAAACGACTAAGCAAAGCAACCAGAAAGCGAAAGTAGAGGGGGAAAAGAAATATATTTATTTTTATCCCTCAAAAAGCATCAAAATAGAAATAGCTCTCGCTAATAATAAATATTCCATTTATTTTTATTTGTATTTGTACTAAAGGGATAATTATTTGTAATAAATATTCATTTTTAAATATATTTAAATAGTAAAAATAACATAACATGAACAAGATTAAGAGAAACTACAATGTTGAAAAGTAAATACAAAGAAAACACTGATAGAATTTGGTTGTGGTGATGTATTCTTTGGCTATGGCATTGCCACAAACAAATTTGAACTATTTAGTTTAAATGGTATTAAATTAATACATCTGAGCATATTTTGCAAGTGTCCATGATACAATTAAGCTGAGGATAATCATGTTCTGCAACTATAAGCTGAGAATAATCTTGTTCTGCAACTATAAGCTGAGGATAATCTTCAATCGTAAATTAACTTTGAACTTGTCCATGATATATTAATATTAATAAATATTCATTTTTTAAATATATTTAATTAGTAAAAATAGCAGAACATGAACAAGATTAAGAGAAACTGCAATGTTGAAAAGTAAATAAAAAGAAAGCACTGATAGAATTTGGTTGTGGTGATGTATTCTTTGGCTGATGTGTTATGTGTTCATGTATCTGGAGTTGTGTAACCAACACTAAACGGAAACGGAGGCCCTAATGAGCTCTGTGTGCACTGATTATTGCTTATAACTTGGGCCAAACCGAAGTTAGCAACATGGGGTTCCAAATGTTCGTCCAAACTAAAATTCAATTATGAAAATATTAAAAGTACATAGTAAAATTCAATTATGAAAATAAAAGTCAGCAATATTTAAATTAAATTTCAATTATAAAAATATTAAAAAAAACCATAATTATATTGAATTTTATATTCTTATAAAATTAAGATAAATTTTATAATAATGAAATTATTAATAAATAAAAATATTATAAAAATTGTGTTCATTTTAATTAGAATAATTAAAATTATTTAAAAAAAAACACATGTTTAAAATTAAAATAAATATCTAGATTTTATTAAAATATCTATGAAAGCTAATGGTTATATGGAAGTTTGAGACCATAAAGTTTAAATTTCGTTAAAGTTTATTAAAATATGTAAACGAATGGTTATATGGAAGTTTGAGATAGTAATTCTGAAGTTAAATTTTAAGAAAATAAAGTAAGAATTACCATAATTAAAGTTAATGGTAGCATGAACATTTCATTTTAACATGATCAACCCTTAATAATATGAAATAATTTTTTTTATTTTTATAACTAAATTATTTTTTAAGGCTTCTTCAAAATTTATAATATAAGCGCAATCTTGAGCTCGCCAGCTCGAGAATCCGCTTGCCAATTTGTATATCGCGAAACTATAGGTGTTGTTTGGAGGACACAGAACAATAGAAACACAATTTTGAGCCCCCCAGCCTGGGAACCCACAATCCAAAAAGCGGCTAAGTATGGAATGAGGAAGCCAAAAAGTGGAATGATGAAGTCGTCGATAGGATTCCTGATACAAAAGTATGACTATAAATGTGAACCCGTGAGTCCGCCAACCGGTGCACCTAGACATTTTCAGAAAAACGAATAATAATAAACACAAAGATACAAAATATAATAATAATAAACACAGTTATTATCCCATTCCAAGTTTATTAGATATGACCTCGTAAAAGAGAACGAAGTTTATATCGATCATACATCTTTAAAAAAATGGATTTAACATCCTTTAATAATTTTATGTAATTAAATTGTACAATATTAATATTTAATATTAATAATTTAATATTTGGAAATAATGTTTTTAGATAATGTTAGATAGTTGATAGGGATCACCATCCGTCAACAATATCTCTCATCAATAATTAATAGTTGTTTAAATTTCATTAAAATTTATTAAAATATGTAAGCGAATGGTTATATGGAAGCTTGAGATAATAATTTAGAAGTTAAATTTTAAGAAAATAAAGTAAGAATTACCATAATTAAAGTTAATGGTATCATGGACATTTCATTTTAACATGATTAACCCTTGATAATATAAAATATATATATATTTTTTATAACTAAATTACTTTTTAAGGCTTCTTTAAAATTTATAATATAAGCGCAATCTTGAACCCGCCAGCCTGGGAGTCCGTCTGTCAATTTGTATATCGCGGAACTTCGGGTGTTGTTTGGAGGACACGGAACAATAGAAGCACAATTTTGAGCCCGCCGGGCTAAGTATGGAATGAGGAAGTTGTCGGTCGGACTCGTGATACGAAACCATGACTATAAATGTGAACCCATGAGTCCGCCAACCCGCACCTAGACATTTTCGGAAAAATGAATAATAATAAACACAAAGATACAAAATATAATAATAATAAACACAATTATTATCCCATTCCAAGTTTATTAGATATCACCTCATAAAAGAGAACGGAGTTTATATCGATCATACATTTAAAAAAAATGGATTTAACATCCTTTAATAATTTTATGTAATTAAATTGTACAATATTAATATTTAATATTTGGAAATAATGTTTTTAGATAATGTTAGATAGTTGATAGAGATCACCATCTCTAAACAATATCTTTTTTCACTAATTAATGGTTGAATAACTAATTTATTAAAGGATAAAGATTAAACGAAGACAATTATTGGGTGTATCCCACCATCCAATCTTACACCCTCCCTCATATTTCCGAAATAAAAAACACCTATCACTATAATTTAATATATCACACCTTTTACATTCAATTAATATATTACTTTAATACAAACATGCAAAATATAATAATAATAAATACAATTTGTTTATTCCATTCAAAGTTTATTAGATATCACCCAAAAAATACAACCAAGTTTATATAGATGAGAAAGTTTATTAGACATCAATCAAAAGTTATAATCAAAAGTACACAGTAAAGGTTTTTTTAAACTTAAAATTAACTATTCTAATTTTCAAATTTTCTTAATTTTATTTGAAATTTAAATTAAAAAAAATAAATTTTGATTTCTACTAAGAGTGTATTTACCATAAACTTAAAAAAATTAGTTAAAATTTTAAAGTTCAATTATGAAAATATTAAAAAAAAAACACAATTATATTATATTTTGTATTCTTATAAAATTAAGATAAATTTTATAATAATGAAATTATTAATAAATAAAAGTATTATAAAAAAATTCCCCGGATGGGGTGTCATCGAGAACATTGTGCACATGGCCATGTGAGTAGACACCTGGCCACAACCCTCTCTGCATCACGCCACTGCAGCCCACACTCCCTCCAAGCATTTAACCATGCATTCAATATATTGATCGACGTACCCCTTCATTCATTTTTGCACAGAGCCAGTAATGGCAACGACGCTCCAGCTCGCAGAGGTTGTAAATGTGATGGGTTAGCTTCCTAACCAGTCCCATTGCAAGCCCCAAATCCATGGTTTTTGTCCCGCGTCGGTGAAGCTTATGGCTCATTCGCATCTTTTGCCTCACGCTCCTCGCAATCACACACCAGTCCGGGTTTCTCTTTGCCACTGGTTCGATCTTTTCCTTCCGCTCCACCTATGGTCCATTTCCTCCCCTCCTCTCCTGGTCTTCTTCCCGATGTCGCGACAGCAAGGAAAATCAAAGCGTGGGGCGGCTTGGTATGCTGCGAGGGGCAGAGGCTCGCAGGGTTGAGGCAAGCAAGCTCCTCATAACTTGTCTCAGACTCCTAACCGTGCCACCACTCTAGAACTCCCTCCTAACCGTGACACCACTCCAGAACTCCCTCCTTTGTCCTCATCGTTTGCTTGTAGAGTGGAGTGGTTTGATAGCTTTGGAAATTCCCTTGGTTTTTCATCTAAGCTTAGCCTATAACCGTCACTCGTCCATCAGTCTCCACCCCGTCCCCCTCCTCCCTCCACTCCCTCAGTCCGACCGCCCCGCTCTCTTCTTCCTCCCCCCCTT
>JASDQU010353141.1:0-12101 GCA_032191745.1 Picea mariana
TATTATCTGGAATTATCTCTTTTTCAAGGCGTTGAGTACTTTTCCTGAGGTTTTTCTATGCTATATTGATGTTTGGTTCTTAACACTCTGATTTAGTTTTTCTTGTCGGGTTATGAATTGTAAAGCTTGGTTATCGTTGTACAAGACAAACTCTTGCGAGACAAGATAATGCCTCCATTTCTTCAATGCTTGAATTATGGCATAGAACTCCTTGTCATATGTGCAGTATTTCCTCTTATTCTCATTCACCTTCTCGCTGAAATAGGCAATAGGTCGATTGTCCTAACTCAAAACTGCTCCTATTGCAACTCCACTTGCGTCACATATTACCTGAAATGTCTTTTCAAAATTCAGCAAGACTAGAATTGGTCGTTCTGTTATCTTCTCCTTCAGTATATTGAAGCTCTTTTCCACCTGCTCTATCCATTTAAAAGACTTGTGTCGCTTCTTCACTGTATCCATCATTGGTGCACAAATCCCACGGAAGTCTCTAATGAACTTTCTATAAAAACTTGTTAAACCATGAAAGCTTCTTACCTCGAACATGCTCCTTGGTGACGGCCATTCTCTGATCACTTTCACCTTCTATGGATCCATCTTCAGTTCATTCGAAGAGATCACGAAACCCAAATAAATGAGTTATATCTTCATAAAAGAGGATTTCTTCAAATTGATCAGCAGCTTCTCCTGTTGTAGCCTTCTCATTACTTGCGTTAGGTGTCTCAAATGCTCCTCTTTAGTCCTGCTAAAGACCAGTATATCGTCCAGATATACAACCATGAACTTGCCAATGAAATCTTTTAGAATTTCATTCATTAGCCTCATAAAAGTGCTTGGGGCATTCGTTAAGCCAAATGGCATAACTAGCCACTCATACAGGCCTTCATTCATCTTAAAGGTTGTTTTCCATTCATCACCTTCTCTCATCTTGATCTGGTGATATCCACTCTTCAGATCTATCTCAGAAAAGAAATTTGCTCCACTTAAACAATCCATTAAATCATCCATTGTTGGTAAAGGGAATCTGTACCTGATGGTGATCTTGTTGATGGCTCTCGAGTCTGTGCACATTCTCCATCCTACATCTTTCTTTGGGCTTAACACAGTTGGTATTGCACATGGGCTCAAACTTTCTCTGACTAAACCCTTATCCAGCAACTCTTGGACTTGGTTCTTCACCTCCTCATTTTCTCGAGGTGTTAATCTGTATGCTGCCTTGTTTGGCAGGCTTGCTCCTGGTATCAAGTCGATATGATGATTGATACTCCTGATGGGTGGCAATGAGTTTGGCAGCTCATCCACCACTATATCAACAAAATTATCCAGCAGCTCTGGAACTTCTTCAGGTAGATCATTCACTGATGTACTTGTAAGGATGACTCTGGGCTTCCTCACCACAGCGAACTGCATCTCCTCTTCTTCCTTGACTTCTTTCAGGAGTTCCTTCCCACTCATGAGAAGTATGCTTGCGCTGGCTTCCTCCTTCGCTCTCTTCTCCTCCATTGGCAACAACATATGCGTCCTACCATTCTTCTCCAATGTATATGTATTCCTTCTTCCATCGTGAATGACATTTCTATCAAACTACCATGGTCTTCCCAACAGAATGTGGCATACATCCATAGGAATTACATCACATAGGATTTCATCTTTATATCCTCCTATTTTAATTTCAACCAGGCATTGTTTATTGATCATTACCTATTGTCCTTTTTGCAGCCATGAGACTTTGTATGGCCTTGGATGTGCATTTGTCTTCAGCTCCAATTTCTCCACCATCTCTGTGGATACTAGGTTGTCAGTACTCCCACTGTCAATGATTACCTTGCATACTTTATCCTTAGTCTTGCAAGTTGTCCTAAAGAGATTGTTTCTCTGCACTGGCTTTTCAAATTCTACCTCTGGTTTTAAGAGAACTTTTCTCAACATCAGGGATGCCCCATCCTCTGCTCCTTCTGCCTCAACATCTCTTCGTTGTGCTTCTGAAATGTGAGCTTCTCCTCCTTCCTTCTTCTTCTCGGGACACTCCCAAGACATGTTCCCTATCTTTCCACAGTTATAGCACCTTACTCCTCCCCTGCCTCTTCCTCTAGAAGAGTTTCTTCCACCACTCTGTCTTCCTCGCGAACTTCCTCCTTGTTTCGAGTGATTTTGTGGTTTCTCAGCCTCATCCTTAGACTTTTGTGCTCTGTCACAGTTAAATCCCTCGCTTTTGCTTGGGACCGAGCTTTTATCTCTTCCTCGCTGGTTTTATTTTCTGGCTAGCTTCTCCTCTGCCTTCAGCGCAAACTGATAATCATCTTCCACAGTCCTTACTGACATCATGCTAAGCTCATCCTGGATATCATATCTCAAGCTATTTATATATCTGGTGACTCTTTCTTCGTCTCTCTCCCTTTGTCTAGTTCTGATGTTTAGCTGGTAGAACTCCTCAGTGTACTCCTTGACTGTCATCCCTTTCTGTCTCAGGTTCTGTAGCTTCTTGAACAGATTGATCTGGTAGTCTTTGGGTATGAACTTAGCCTTCAGTTTGTCTACCATCCTATCCCAACTTTTTATCCTCTGTTTGCCTTTACTTCTCCTCTCAACCTGCAGTTCGTCCCACCACAGTGTTGCATGCCCTTTTAGCTGGGTGACTGCCTGCTTCACCTTCTTCTCCTCATCGACATCTTCATAGTTGAAGTGTTTGTCCATGGACCTTATCCAGTCATTCTTCAGCATCTAGATTTCCCTCATACATGGGGACCTCTATCTTAGCTCTGCCTCCCAACCTGGAAACTGCTCTCAAAAAACATTATTCTACAGCATCCTCTCCTGCAGCTTCTTCAACCTCAACCTCTTCACTTTCTGCATCACTGACATCCCCAACGTCAGGTGCTCTTCTTTGTGTTGCTTCCATTGTTTCCAATCGGGCGTGAAGCTCTCGCATCTCCCTCTCTACATCACGGTTGGCTAAAGGCGGCTCTCGTCTTCTCGGCAGCATTATGTCGACTATCTGTCACACACAGAGTACAGCTCTGAGTTCTTTTTCTCCTTCTTTTCCTCCTTCACCTGAAGTCTACAGACGAAAAACTGATGCTCTGATACCACCTGATGTAGACCCCCTACCTCAGCAAGGTTTTGCGACCTCCCCGTCTCTGGATCGTTCTCTTCCCTGAGCCGAAACGGCCCTTCAGGCTCCTGTTGGAACCCTTTGGATGAATCCACAAGTCCCTTCGTCCTCTGGTACAGGTCTTGAGAAAACCTGTGCGCGCCTCTTTTTCTCGTTTCGGGGTTTCGCGATTTCGCGAGACGGGACTCCACGTCTCCTAAGTCCTAGTCTCTCGAACACCCGAACCCTGAAATGCTGAAATCTACTCGTGACCACGTTCCGCATTTCGGGATTTCAGAATTCGTGATTTCGAGAAATCCGGTTACAAGGGATATCTCTGCCCCTTGGGACCCCCGGTGACCGAAACGTTGAAATGATGAAATATCCTGGCATTAAATCAATGGACCACAATGACCCCTGGGATCGACGGTTTCGGTCGAATCACGATTTTTTGATTTCGTGGTTCAGGATTCTAAAAGACAAGAGTCTCTGTCTTTCCAACTCGCGGTACCCAAAATCCTCGAAATGGGCGTCGAGAAACTCTCGCCGCTAACCTTCTCGTAGCTCCACTTGATCCAACGGCCTACGGGGTTTCGGTGTTCCTCCTCGAGGATCCTCCACCGTCCGTTCAGATCTTTGAACTCCCCTCAACTGGATCTACACAGCATTAAAGTTTGCGCTCCTTCTTCCAATCGAACGATCCACGGGAACTTCCACAGCGATCCAGTGCTCGACGGCGTTCTTCCTCCTGATCTTTTTACTCGATTCAGACTTAGAATATTTTCTAAGTATACGACGACTCAGCCTTCGTTCCTTCTAGGGAATGAATTCCTGGTCTCGACAACACCTTTCGAAGTGTTATCCCTCCTGAGCTTTGTCTAGTTCAGATTTCGATCTCTCACGCACTCCTTGCGTCTAAGGGATTTCGATAAATCAGATCCACAGTGTTCCTCTCTGTCTTGATGCACACCTTGCAAAGCTCCCAATGAAGAGAAACAATTGAAACTAGGAAAATTCACAGTTCCATCCACTTGTTCATGAAAACAGAAAATAACAGGAAAATGCACACAGTCCAAACACCACACATTTGGATCAATTTTCCATTCTGTTATATTCACAAGTTCCCAATGGCTACAGAATACATTCAAAATTATAGTCACTCAAAAGATTGATATCTCCTACTAACTCGCAGTTCTCTCTTACCGCTCCTTTCTCTTTGTATTCCATCTCTCTCTAACTGGGTGTGTAAACTCCTACATAACTCAAAGATGTTTCTAGGGTTTCCCCTAGCTACTTGCCTACTCTAAGATTCATCCTACACTATCTTAGTTCAGTCGCATTCCAGAGACAAAGTGGAAACTCCTGCTCTATTTACAATTTTCAAAACGTGCCTCAAAGGGTAAAATTCGACATCAGTTCAAGCGTGCCTTTAAAGGTGAAATTCGGCGTTGAGTGAAGGCGGATTTCAAAATCGACTGCAACTGTCAATCGTTGAATTTCTAGAAGAACTCACACGTGTTGAGTGGTTCTGCTTCTGCGCGCTTGCCAACGATGCTCCTGCATCAAACTATCATTTGCAGGGACTTCAGGATGCAAGGACACATGTGGAGGAACGAGAATGTCGAGAATATTGAGGAGGCTGGAAAAGGGGTATTTCTAGTCAAGGGTGTATTATCCCATGTCCAACCCAATTAAAGAATCCATCTTGGAATAGATGGTTCAATTCTTGTGGGTCAACGTCAAAATGGATATAAATTCTAGACCTCATATGGCCTTGATTCCAATTTCCCATGCCTCTGTTATTTCGACCATTGTTGCCTCTACTGAAAAAGCTCATCCTGTAGCAATATTTTGTCAGTAATGAAGCTCTTAATAAACCATACATGACACTTTGCTTACATGAATCAAAATTTGGCTCCAAAATTGACATGAGATACATGCAAATCCATCTATAACACATCATTCATTAATTTTCATGTGAACAGGGAATGATAGGGTTCATGGGAAATATGGAGGGAGTGTAATTAGTGAAAAATGGTAGAATGATAGGGAATCAATATACGAATATTGTTCAACAATTAACCGATCAATTAACTGTATTAAAAATATCAAGAATAGCAGTCGTCAACGCTTGCTATGTTCTCTTTCTTTTGCTTCCACACAGACTTTTCTTTTAAAATTTATATCACAGAACATGGATGTAATAAGTGAAATCGGGATCGTGGAGGAAGTGTAATTAGTGAAAATTGATAGAATGATAGGGAAACTTTACGGATACTGCTCAAGTGAAAAAAAAAACATGCTACATCTAATGCAATCAAAATATATCTTTGTCTAGAATTTTGAAGTTTAAACAGTATTTTGTTTCCAAAAAAATAATCCAAACTAATGCCTTCTTTAACAAAATTGTTCGTTGGCCTCCGAATTATTTTACACAGTAAACTATTTGATATGCCCAGAAATATTTAACCAAAGTAACCATTGTAACAATATTATCATTATATAACAGAAATGATGAACAACATCATAATCTCTACAAGAATAATCTTTGAGCCATGATTCATAACATTAACCTGAATAATGGTCCTTTAAATCCCACAGGGTCACGCACAGTGATCCTAAAACAAGACTCATCTCCATCATTAAATCAAATCATCATTCAATGCAACTTCCTTGTAAATCCATTTAGGGCAGTATTACTCAATTCGAACATTAGACATTTCAAACACAGGTGCTTTCTTACAATAAAACATGATGATTTAACCAAGATAAATAACATTTGTTATCGGAAACACAAGCTTCAATAGAGTGTAGTTTCCAATGAATAGGTGAGTACAGACTTCTTTCCACAATTTCCAAGCAAGGGACCAAATAAACTCGTGCCTAAGTAACCAAGCAAGAACGGTGCTCTCATCAACTCAAACTGGAGTAAGCAACGCTTTCACTGTAATGTGTAGGGTTCGAGATATGTCAATGACGGTAAGGGTAGAGACAGCAAGCCAATTTAAACAGAGGTTTTGGCAGTTGCATAGCACAGACAACTTAATCCACAGATGCTTCTCATTATTATAATCGATCATTGATAATATAACAATAATGGAAACATTGTTATCAACTTCATGAGCTTCGTATAACAGACTATAACTTCCAAAGAACAAGTGAACCCCAAACTTCCTTCAACATAGCATAACAAGTGACCAAATAAAAACATGTTCCCAACCAAAATAGCACAAATAGTGCTCCCATCAAAATCTGGGTAAGAAATGTCGATATATTTGTATAATGTTCACCACGCAAAAGTCGCAGTGAGGTTATAAGAAATCAATCTAACAACTGAGGCTTTTGCTAGGACAAGGCACAAAAGGTTTAAGTCCTTCATCATATTTCACTTAAACATTCACAGGGTCGAAATTATGGCTCGGGTATACTCACCACAGAGACCAGTGTTGTCAATCTATAGGTGGGGTATTCACAAAACCCAGAGGTAAGGCTGAGATAACCATTTCAACAAGGAGGCCAAACCCACAATAAAGAACCATAGGCAAGGCAAGTTCAAACAAAACTTTTATCAGCAAATCTTTGCGAACCGTTACACACAGCAAAGACACCACGACCATTTTTTTAATTCCAACAGTCTCAGAACAACCACCACAGGAAACCAAGGATGCAACCATAAAGACACAGTTCCAAAAAACATCATGATAGCTTGAGAAATACATAGACCACGAGAAACCAGAGCCAACATTTTGATTTAAGGGCAGAGCAAATTTCATGGATGGAAAAGTAAGAAAAAACAATACCTGTAAAAGATTGTGTAAGGAGAAAAACCAAGGTTGTATACTTCCTCCACGACCGGCCAAGGAGAAGCAACAGCAACTAATAGAGAAAAAATGCAAGAATGACTAGGGGGGCGGGCTCGAGGCTAGTTTGAGTGACGTGCATTTACTACACGTCTCTTCTTCCTTCAAATATTCATTAATATCTTAGTATGATCCAAGCCCACTAGCCATCTCACCATACCATTATCATTCAAAACCATTAATAAAACCAAATATCCAAACTTGCCATATTACAATTTGCAAAGTGTGCGATAGTCCAAAGTGCACCACCCCTTGCCACTATCAGTTTTTCTTATATGACAACTTGTTAGGAACACAAACAAATTGCAACTCAACCAATGTGCATAACAATAGTGGCAAGGGTCGAGGTGATCACCCAATCTTTTCTATAGATAATATACAATATCAAGATTAAAACTAGAGTGTAATTCTTTCATCCAAAAGGCAACATAATCATATTTCATGAGAGATAATCAAGCCCATGTCATTCCTTGTTTTAATCACCTTGCTCACAACATATTACCATAAGCATTTTAACCATGATTTGAAGCAAATGAGTTGTAGAAAACTGTGTCGCAACCAATACATAGGAAAACAAAATATAAGTGTCACTCCTCCCTCATAGTGCCATAAGTTAAACAAGGGGGTTCCACCTACTAGTATATTATTAATATAATTAAATAATAAATCTTGGAAATCATTTGCGAGCATAGTATCCAACGTTGCGCTTTCAAGCGTCAACACACGGTTGAAAACAAAGACCTCTAAATCGGGAAGATGATCATGCTCCACAACTAACAATCTCCCACTTGGAGACTGATCACAACAACTCCACTGTTGTTATACATGTTGGAATATAATCCACCTTGGACCTGGAAAGTTTTCTCATCTTCACCTTCATGATTGAAGACCAACTGAAACTGAGCAATAACTCAATTTCTCTTTGGTTACTCCCTTTATTAACATGTATACAGGATTCTGGTTAGTATATATTTGTTCCAACTTCAAATGTCCATCTTCCAAAATGAATCGTATGAAGTGGTACCTAAGTTGTATATACTTAGTATTTGAATGGAATGTTGAGTTCTTTGCAAGATGAATGGCACTCTCATTGTCACAGTACAACCTGCTATTCTCCTGCTTCTTTCCCAATTCCTCCATAAAACTTTGTAACCAAATCATGTCTTTACTAGCCTCTATAGCAGCAACATATTATGCCTCTGTTGTTGAAAGTGCAACAGTCTTTTGCAGTTTTCAAATCCAACTTATTATTGTTCCACCTACATTAAAAACATACCTCGTGTTCTCCTCCTGCTATCTTTATCACCTGCCATATCTTAATCAATATATCCCTATAGAACAGTGTCTGAACCTCCAAAACATAATTCATGAGTAGAAGTACCTCTCAAATACCTGAGAATCCACTTTATTGTCTCTCAATGTTCTTACCTAGATTGTTCATATACCTGCTCACAACTCCCACTGCATGTGCAATATCTGGTCTTGTGAAAACCATCGCATACATCAAGTTGTCAACTTCTAATTAATAAGGTACCCTGGACATGTATTATATCTCCTCATGTGTCTTGGGACACATTTCCTTAGTTAATTTAAAATGTCTAGCCAAAGGAGTAACAATTGGTTTTTCATTCTACATTCTAAACCTCTCCAACACCTTCTCTATGTACTCACCCTGAGACAATGTAAATTTGTAATTTTTCCTATCTCTTGTTATTCTCATACCAAGGATTTTCTTTGCAGCACCTAAATCCTTCATCACAAATGAATTAGCTAATTTCTTCTTGAGAACATTTATATCATGCATATTAGACCCTGCAACAAGCATGTCATCTACATACAATACCAAGATAATATAGTTTCCATTTTCTAACATTTTAAAATAAACACAGTGATTAGAATGACATCTACTATAACCTTGTTCTTCCATAAACCTGAAAAACTTCAAATACCATTGCCTTGGATATTGCTTTAGGCCATACAATCTCTTCTTCAACCTACATACCAAATTTTCCTTCCCTTTGACCTCATACCCCTTTGGCTGATGCATATAAATATATTCCTCCAAATCCCCATGGAGAAAAGTTGTTTTACATCTAACTATTCAAGATGCAAATATTCTACTACCACAAGACTTAAAATAGTCTTAAGTGAAGTCATCTTAACAACAAGAGAAAATATTTCATCAAAATGTATACCTTTCTTTTGTGCAAACCCCTTTACAACAAGTCTAGTCTTGTACCATTTTTTTCCTCCATCTTCTTCCTTCAACTTGTAAACCCATTTATTCTGCAATGTTCTTTTTCCTGCAGGAAACTAAACCAAGTCCCAATTTTGGTTATTTACCAAGGAATGCATTTCCTCTTTTACGTCTTGCTCCCACTTCTTTTTAGTGTCTACCTGCATTGCCTCTTCATAACATTATGGTTCACCGGAATCGATCAACACTAAATAATACAATGAAGGAGAGTCTTGTTCAAGGGGTCTACTTAACCTGGTAGATCTTTGACAAAATTTGTAGGATTTTTAGGTACATGTTGCTCATGTTTTTGTACATTTTGATTTAGTAGTACCTTTGGAATTTCCTTTTCAGTGATCTCATCAAGTACTGTGTATTTTGGTTTTTCTTTTTCATGTTTCTTTCCCTGCAACTGATCTTTGTACAAGACCTTCTCATTGAATATGACATCTCTACTCCTGATGATTTTGTGATTTTCATAATCCCTTAAGTGATAACCAAAATCATTAACATTGTATCCAATAAAGGTACACTTCCTGGAATTTGTCTCAAGATTTGTTCTATTTTCTTTATCAATATGGACAAATGCTTCACAACCTAAAGTCTTCAAAAAAGAATAGTTTACCTTTTTACATGTACATGCCTCCTTTGGAATTCCACCATACAAAGAGATTGAAGGCCCTTTGTTTATTAATTAAACAGTAGTATCTACAGCATCTGTCCAGAATTGTAAGGGAAACCTAGCATGCAATCTCATACTCCTTGCACTCTCCATGATTGTCATGTTCATCTTTTCTGACAAACCATTTTCTTGTGGTATTCCTGGAACTATTTTCTCTCTATGAATGCCATGGTATGAACAGTAATCATCAAACTCCTTGCTACAATATCCACCTGCATTGTCTGATCTGAGACATTTCAACATTTTTCCTATCTCATTCTCAACCAAAGCTTTCCATTTCTTAAAAGTATCAAAAACATCAAATTTTTATTGAATGTAATAAACCCAAGTTTTTCTAGTTGCATCATCAATAAAATTAATATAATAATGAGAGACATCAAGAGATGATACATGATTTGGTCCCCATACATATGTATGCACAAGCTCTAACCTTTCACTCTTCTTTTATTTTCCAATGCTGAGAAATCTGACTCTCTTATGTTTTCTATAAACACAATGCTCACAGAAATCCAAATCAATTTGTTTAAGATCTGGAAACAAATTTCTTTTGTGAAGTATCTGCATCCCCTTCTCACTCATGTGTCCAAGCCTATGATGCCACAATATTGTATCCACTCCTGTAGAATCTAAAGAGATAGAAGAGTCAGTATTACCAATACATAAATACAATGTACCTACCTTCCCTCCTTTTGCTATCAATAGTGATCCTTTGGTGACCTTCCATGCATTATCTGTAAATATAGATATACAACCTTCACTTTCCAACTGCCCTATTGAAATTAGAATTTTCCTTAGATTTGGTACATGTCCTACCTCTTTCAATAACCATGTGTTTCTATTCTTTTGTTTTATTTGTACCTTTCCCATTCCAACAATTTTGCATGGTGCATCATCACTCAAATGAACCTGTCCAAAATCACCTTGAACATTATCTAGAAAATGTTTCCTATGGGGTGTGGCATGAAATGAATCCCCTGAATCTACTACCCAAGACTCAGAAATATTATCTACAGAAAGAATCAAAGCATCTTGTAATACATCACCTGTTACATTTGCTTCCTGATTTTTATCTTGTTGTCCATCTCTTTGTTTCTTTGGAACTCTGTAGTATTTCTTGAGATGTCCTTTCTTCCCACAATTCCAGCACTCTATCTTTCCTAATCTGGATTTGGATCTGCCCTTCCTAGAATTTCCATGGTTCCCTGAGCCCTTTCCTCTATCCTTTTGTCTTCCCATGTTCTCCATGTTTAACGCATTACTTGATGTCTCACATGTGTTTTTCCATCACATTTCCTCGCTAAGGATAACACCAACAACATCATCAAATTTTAGAGTGTTTGAACCAGAGACAGATTTACTTACAGTCATGACCAAGCCATTCCATCTTTCTGGTAATGAGCACAGGATTAGAAGAGCCATGACCTCATCATCAAAGTCCACTTTTACATAACTTAGCTAATTAGTAATTTTATTAAATCCATTAGTAATTTCAATAGACCCACCTTCTGACATATTCATATTAAATAATCGCTTCATTAGAGATACCTTATTGGATGCCAAGGGTTTTTCATACAGTTTAGCCAATGCGTCCATCAACTCCTTCGTTGTCTTTTGTTTTGAAATATTGAAAGCCATCGATGTTGTCAGGCTCAACTGTATCATTCATAGTTCCTTTCTATCAAGAACCTCCCATTCTTCATCCTTCATGGTCATCGGCTTATTTTCTATTCCTCCCAATGGTAGGAATAGAGCCTTATGATATAAATAATCTTCCATATGCACCTTTCATAACTGGTAGTTTTGGTCGTTAAATTTCTTGACCCTAAACTTTCCATCTTACGTCATTACTCCCACTCGAACCAGGAACCGTCTTTTCCTACGAGTTGCCTTTCGCTTTGATACAAGTTGTTAGAAAAACAGGATCGCAAAGCATTAAAATAAGACAAATGCAGAAATAAAATATAGAAGATACACAATACAATAGAGACACATATATGTGTTTCACCCAGTGTGGGCTATGTCCACCAGAGAAATTATAATGTCCTTCCTTTTTATTATCCATCCAAATGAATGGATACAACCTATAGCACACTCGTTGTAACTTCCTCCTCTTTCTCTCACAGTCTCCTCTCTCATAATACAATATTCTCAATAATACACAGTCATAATATAATTCCCTCAAGAAAAGAGGGTTGTCTTCTAGGGAAAAAAAAAACTAACATAATCTCTATT
>JASDQU010353143.1:0-12049 GCA_032191745.1 Picea mariana
GATATCTAGTGGGACCACATCAAATTCAACCTCATCTACAAACTTAGATGTAATTGCAAACTTTAGATCACATTGTTGTGTTACTTGTAATATTTTATCTTTGCATACCCAACCTAATGGATAAGGTTTCTTGTGTGGTTTCATTGTTAATCCCAATTGCTTAACTACTTCTTCTGAAATAAGATTAACTTGAGATCCATTATCTATGAGTGTGTTGACCTTTGTTTGTTTTTTAATCACTCTTATATGAAACAATGCATTCCTCTTTTTATCCTTAGAATTGTCATCATTTTTAGAAGTAGAAGCACATGAAGAACCAATGTTAACATCATTATCAACAATAGATTTACCTTTCACACCTACGATTGTTATCTTTGTTTCATCCTTAGAATCTAATCCAAGATCCTCAACGATAACCATGGTTGTTTGCTTCCTCTTCCGATCCTTAAACCACTTTGGTTTCATTTCAGGCTGTAGCTTCCAACACTTTGTCTCTTCATGCCCTTTCTTTTGACAATGCGAGCATGTAGGTCTCTCATCACCCTTCTTCATTGTAGCTGCTTGTTTAACTTTCCACTTTTCCTTGCCTTCTTTTGCCTGGACGGATTCAGCTGAAGAAACATCATGAACACTCTTCCCTTTTGACTCAATGTGAGTTGCTTGAACACACACCTCGTCAAGTTTAGTTGGATGAAACATCAATATCATATGACATAAATAAGTATGCAATCCTCCTATATATTTGAGAAGAGTTTCCTGAGTGTAGAGAGAGGTATACCAAGTATCAATGCTCTTTTTTGAAATTCTTGTGTGTATTCTTACACACTTTGTGCCTTACCTTGCCTCAAATTCTACCAATCCATCATAACGTGCTGCATATACCCTAATGGATAAAATTGCTTTTTAAGTGCTGAACTAAACTCATACCAAGAGGAAACGATTTTTCCTTTTGTGGCAAGATCCTCTTGCGATCTTCTCTCCCAACAAATGAGAGAAGTCCCTCCAAGTCGGAGAGAAGGCAACTGAATTTTAACAGCATCTTTAGTAAACTTTTGAATCCTACAATAAACTTCAATTTGACGGATCCAATTGTCCAATTTTTCAGCATTAAGTTCTCCATTATACATAGGTAAATCAAACTTAATATCAAGCTTTAAATGAGAAAAATTAATATCAACTTTTGTTTTTTTCTTTTTAAATGGAGAAGGAATAGAACCATCAAGAAGAGATGGAGAAGTTGATGGAGTTTTAGGGGGGTCCTCATCACCTCCTTTTTTTTTATCTTCTGTATGAGATGGTCCACCTTGTTCACCTCTCTTTTGATCTTGATAGAGCTCCTCTACCATCGTTTTCATTCTCATGAAAGCTTTCAGAAATTCCCCTTCAGAAGGGATAGAAGAAGTTGCTTCTTTTCCTTTTGGTGAAGACATTCTTCCTCTCCTTGATCCAAACTCTAGATTTAACTCTTCAAGTTCTCCTTCACCATGCTGAAGCTTGGATCTTGTTAACATCAACTCACAAAGCAAATGGTTAACCTTTCTCTGATACCAACTTGATCTGAAATTTTTATTTGATCTTTAACCATTACTTGCATGCAAATTTCTTAATTGTTAACCATCTTTATGAATGCAAATTAAAGAACATTCATCAACACATAAACATGTAAGCATACTATCTAAGAACAAGAATTGGTAACGGAGTTCACCAGACTTCCTGGCTACCTCTCCGGGCCACTTTCCAAATGGGAAGGCTGATAGATTAAGTATTCAAATGCTTACAAAGTGACTTTTGAGTTATGTATGTCATATACAGTAACAAACTTCAACAATAGTTGGAAGATGAACTTCTGAGACTTTTAAGTATAAACATGGATACCTTTCTATTTATCCGGAAGGTTCTGTAAGCACTTTTCTGTCTGGATGCCTGAATACAAAAACTGAAGCTGGATCTGGAATCCTTGCGAAAACTCGAGACTTTTGAGTATAAACTCGATATATTTCTGAAAATGGACTCCGAATGCCCTTTTTGGCACTATTCCCAATCTGCCCTTGATTGTACACTCTATATGGCCTCGGGATGCGTGCCAATTCTGTACCACCTTGAACTACATGCAAATACCACCTCGTTCTGTGTGCAAATTCACTTCAGTCACTGTGTAGCATCACCTCGATCTACATGCCTATCTCTGCCTGCATCCAAACTCATTCTCCCCCCTCAATATGCGTGCCCATACTCCATTTAAATAATTAAAAATAATGGTTTTTGGGGGCTGTGAGCTATGGGCCACGTGCCCTATGAAATCTCCCGAACCTCGGCACTTTTTAAGTTTTGCGCGCCATGGTGTTGCATTGGTAGCTTGTGGTTGTTATGGGGGCGAAAGTCTCGGGGTCAAACCCGCGGGCTTCCCCTCCTTGGAGCGATTTTTGGTGTAACATGGTTTAATATATGGGCAATTTTTGGTGTAATATATATATGGTATGGCTTATTATATATTATGGAGCGCGAATTTGGTTTTAATATATGTGACATGGTATAGTTACAACAAATATTTCGGGTGCACTATGTTTTAAACATATGTTTTATATGATTTTCAAACCCATTATATTATGGTGCGCTTGGCTTATGGTTTAACATTTGGATTTAATATATCACATTTTGATTTATGTTATGGTTTTAATACCAAGGGGGCCTCGGTTTTGGCAAGGTCAAGGGATAGGCCCTTGACCACCCCCTTTTTTTTTTAAACCAAATCATATTTAACCCATTTTTTTAACCGTTTAAACCATCTTTGACGAAACTTCCATTGCTCATATCTTTGTCACCTGCAAGTCATTTTTCCTGAAACGAACGTCACCAAAAAACTGTTGATGAGCTATTCCACTTTGTAAGCTTTACTTTATCATTTGAATAATTTAACTCTATCGAATTTTGAGATGATCCACCTGGATCAGGCAGCTTCTCGAAGAATCTCCCAATAAAGGATTTTTTCTCGGAAAATGTAATGATCTTTGGTAATTTTTTGGTATTTTCTAACAGTTTATGGTGTGGATGTTTTGTCAAACAATTTTCTCTTTGGTATTATTGGGTATTTGCTAGTTCAGAAAGTTCATAATAGTTCATTGTTTCTCCTTTAAATTTATTTGATACCCAACATATATGACAATAAATAAGATGACAATACCCAACTATGCTACAATTTACTTTATAGCACATATATAGGAACTCAAAGACAATTATTGTGCTGGAAAATTACAACAACCATTTCACATTAAACAATCAGCAAATAGAACTTTAAATAAGTGATAATGAACCTGTGGTTTATTACTGTAGGTGGTCTTTACATATGTTGAGGAAATGGGTTGTAGATAGTTGCCAAAGACTTTACACTTCCAAATATCATCACCCACAATAGGAGCTTCCTATATTGCAAGGATAATGCACCCAACTTACAAGGAATCAACTCCCACTAGTATACAAGTCGACCCACACTCCATATTCTCCCTCAATGGGCAGAAATACGATCCAAAACTTGAGAAGGCACTTCTTGCAGAAATATTTCGACCCTCGGCAATAACTTCAGTCATAGAGAAAGAGACACAACCCAACACATATATATTATTTTCATAATGAAGTAACTCGCCCCCTTCTCATCATAACTCAGCCCAACAATGCAGTGCGACTTAGATAATGGAGAAATTGGCCCCTCAGTCACTGGTAATGCGCCCAGGTTTGGGGAATACTCTGCTATCGCTAATATATATTTTCCAGCTCCTCCACCAGCTAAGAAACAAGTGAGGAAATGGTCCAAGAAGGGATAGTGTTGCTTCGAAAATAGAGACTTAGCTCTCACAATGTTATTCACCCTTTTTACCACATAGAATGCTCCCCAACTCTTTGAAATTGAGCATGATGAAGTACCCACATCATTCTCTAAGGAAACTTAGTCTTCTTCCAACTGGTCGACCCTCTTGAACACCAAACTCAACCGCCACCTCTAAATTCAGTCAATGAAGATATTTGAAGAAATTTGGATGATCTTAGTTATCAATGAAGCACACTGAAGAAATCTAGATGATCTCCTCTCCAAAACGACTAACTAGGGTGGATGGTGTCACCACCTAAGCCAATCTCTGAAAATTTCTCCTAGGGTTTTCGTCCCAAGAGTTCCAAAGCTACAATGAGCTCTCTCAATGAGAAATTAGAAAACCCTCATTTTTCCCTTTTATTTGTTCATTTACTGTTTTGCAACCCTTTTACCCTTTTAATCAATTTAAGTGACGTTTGATATTCTTCCTAAGTCACTTTAGGCTTTTTTTTTTTCCTTTTTCCCCTTTTTAATTATCTAATGTCATTTTGTTAGCCACTTTTCCCCTTACTACATTAAATAATTAATTAATTTTTTACTTAAGGACTATAGCCTACAAGAATCACTTAGGTTACTGCATCCAAGCATATGATCACTCGGAAGGGGACATTATAGTCCTCCCTCCCCGAGATTGCTGGTCCCCAAGAAATTGCAGATTTGAGTGCTGCAAAATTTACTCACTCTCCCAAGTGGCATATTCTACAGGAAACTCTCTCCATATGACCAGATATTCCCTGATTACCCTGTTTTGAAGCTTCTTTTCCCAAACCTCCAATACTTCCTTAGGAACTAGTACTAGCTACCCCTCCTCATCCAATGGAGGAAGTTCTGTTGAAGTTGTGATGTGTTGTCCCAATGCCTTTTTGAGACATGAGACATGAAACATGTTACAGATCTTACTTCCTTATGGAAACGCCAACTCATAAGGCACTTCACCAACTTTCCTGGTCACCCTATAAGGTCCATAAAATCGTGGATTACATTTCTCTTCACCACTCTTCTTCAGAGAAGACTGCCTATATGGCTGCAGCTTGAGAAACACCAAGTCCCCTACCTCGAAGGTGTGCTCGACCCTATGTCTATCTGCATATATCTTCTATTGGTTCTAGGTCATCTGCAAGTTATCCTTAAGATCCTTAAGAATATCTTGGCTCTCTTGAATCCAGTCTTTGGCCTTGGGAGCCTTGTTGTCCCCAAACTCCAAGTCTACAAAGGATGGGGCATCATATCCATATAATTCCCTAAATGGTGACTTCCCCATAGACATATGATAAGTGGTGGTATAAAAATGCTCACCCAAATGTAACACTTAACCCATGTCTTCTGTTGCTTAACCATGTAGTTATGCAAATACCCCTCTACCATTTGTTCACTATCTATGCTTGGCCATCTGTCTATGGGTGGTAACTCGTACTGGGAGTCAAATTTGTGCCTACAAATATTAACAGTTCGATAGGCATGTAGGAAGAGTTGTAGCATCTACAACTTTGTCCAAGGGCCTGTGGGAAAAGTTGCATCTATTTACAACATGGACAGAGTTGTAGCATATACAACTCTGATCAATGTCCTATGGGTAGAGTTTCATCTATTTACAACTCTACCCAAAAGCATGTCGTTAGAGTTGTAGCATCTACAACTCTACCCACTGGCATGAGGGTAGAGTTACATCTATCTACAACTCTTCCCACATGCCAGTGGGCAGTTTTGTGGCAGCTACAACACTACCCACAGGCCTAAGGGTAGAGTTGTAGCATCTACAACTCTGCCCACTATCTTGAGGGTAAAGTTGTATTTGTTTACAGCTTTTCCCATAGGACACAGGCGAGTGGGTGGTGTTGTAACATCCACAACACTTCCCAAAGCCTTTTGGATAGAGTTGTAGCATCTACAACTTTTCCCACTGGCCTAAGGGAAGAGTTGCATCTATCTACAACTCTTCCCACCTACAACATTTCCCATGGGCCTGTGGGTAGAGTTTTATATGCTACAACACTTCCCAGAGGCCTGTGAGAATAGTTGCATCTACAATTGTTCCCACAAGCCTGTGGGCAGAGTTGTGACATCTACAACTCTACCCACATGCTTGTGGGAAGAGTTGTAGATGTTTTGGGCAGAGTTATAGATGCTACAATGTTTCCCATATGCATATGGGAAGAGTTGGAGAATCATGCTAAAAAAATTCTGAGAGGCATGTATCATCGGGATATGGATGGGGGAAGTTTGATGGAGTAATCATTGTATCATCCCCTATGACGTGCACTCAACTAGTATATTGTGTTCTTTAGTAAGTGAGACCTCGTGCATACATGTAAATGGAGTTAATGTCAACCCCTTAGTCCCTCCCCCACCCCACCTTAGGCTCTAACCTAATGCATACATCAACTCTACACCACCAATGACATCCAAGATAAATCAATTTCTAGAAATCCACAAAAAATAAAATAAATCAAATCTATAGTTGAGCCATGGCCTTGAAAAATATTAGAATTTTGTATGGTTAGGTTAATTGTTCTATGTGATTACTATATGTCCCCACATGGACATAATAACCATGAATCATTTAGTGAAAAAATAATATATCCTCCCTCACTATGGTATTAACGTTTTCGTAGAGTTGTATGTGTGTTTTGTAAATCACATTGCTTTTAATTTTTTTCTTTTGTGATATATTCTTAATTGCAAGCTTATTAAACTTAGTAGTGTGTTCTTTATTGAGGTTGTTGAATATTGAGTGATTTAAAATCCCACCTTGTCATCACATATCTTTGCTTATGTTGATGTGATAACATCCTCCTTCACTATGGTACTAACCTTACCTATGGTATCATTGTTATATCTTATGGGCCCTCTTTGCTTGTGATTGTTATCTATGTGATGTATTGAAAGTGATTAACACAAGCTATTATTACAATGACATATTGCTATAGTGGTATTTCGTTCCACATTAATAATTACTCTATGTGTGTCTTGGGTGTATGAGTTGTGAATAACCCACATGGATAACAATTGTGAGGAAGGTGATTTATGAGGCATTCCCTGGGCCAATTTTTTTTCCAATGCAAACAATAGCTTTGGGGAGAAAATCCTTCAATTTATGTGATAGCATCCTTCCTCACTCTAGGAATAACATCATAAGTGGTCTCAATGGAATGCCTTCCAATTTATCACTACAACTCGTTACAATGGCATATCCCTATCAATGGTATCAATATCATGCATTACAAGCTATTACTACAACATATTACAGTACTTATTAGTGGTATCAATATTGTGCCTTACAAGCAATAACTATAATGGTATATAGTCATTAACTTAATACAAGTTATTACTACAATGGCATATCATTATTGACTTACTACAATCTGCAAGCAATTCACATTGAGCTATGCAACATTTATGACACTATATGAGTATATATACATTGTTCGAAATATGTGCATATACATCAAACTGTGCACATACACTAGCATAAATATTGCGAAGCTTGGTGCATATTTATTTCCAATACTAAATTGGCATATCTCAATGATGGACCCTTAATGAATGAACATTTTGTACATAGGGTCTTGTAATTTAAATATTTATTGTGCATAGGGGCTTCATAATTTGAATAGTTATTTGGTCTTCGTAAAAAGTGTATTTTTGTCAATGGGTTTGTGTTTTAGTGGTGAAGATAGTGACATGTTAGGATTCTGTTGAGGCATCAATAGGCCATTATGGTTAGGTGCAAGGCCTAAGTGACATTTACAAAATAGTACCCTATGTTGTGGAAACTCAACAATATGGACATGCTTGTGATAATTGTTCCTATCATCTCAGCCATCAGACCTATCATGTATGCATTAACCCTAGGAACCATGCAACCTACATACCTCATGCATAACACTGCATCTCTCAACTCCACTCACTCCATATCATCAACCTATCCATTACCAGCCATCACCATCCATTCCTACGATCTAAAAACACTAAAAATCCAAAACTATGCATGTAGCTACAAAAAGTTATAGGAAGCTACAAGAAGCAGGAAATTGCAATGATGCAATAAGTCTTGTCATAGTAACTATAGGAAATTGAAACAAAAAAACTTCCTTCAAGAAGCTACAAGAAACATCCTACAAGCTCACGGTTTAAAATTTTTGGAGTTTCAAAGGTATAGGAGCACATATAAGACCATGTTACACATATTCAACTGATTCTTCAAACAATTCAACTATGTCTAAGTATTCAAGGTGCTATATGATCCCCTATAAACCTATAGGAAGATACAAGAAACAGGGAAGCTCACTATTTTCAACTCCATTGATCAAATCATGGACAAGAGACCCTCCACAAGCATGTAATTCTTCATCAACACCTTCAAAAAACTCCATGCATGCATATGAAGTAAGCTATAACAGGTATCTCACTCACTCTTTATAAAACTCATTTAATTCAATTAGTCAATTGTAACCCATAATATTAGGCATGGTCAACAAAACCCAATTTCCTTCATCAACGAGGCGGGCCTTGACTCTACACGTGTGAGGGGTCACTGAGTTTTCTGATGTGGTCACTAAGTGGTCGAGGTGGCAACTTCAGTTGTCAAAGAGATGACAAGAAAGAGGTCATTGAAGTTGGTCAGAAATTCATAGTAAAAAAAATGAGGCATTTATGAGAAAAGTCACATCAAATGTGCACCAAATTTTGAAATGATGTGAAGGGTGCCTCCACTACCTAAGATCATAATCAAAATCACTATTGCATGCAAAGAATGCCAATACTTCAAACCACCATCATGCAACAACAAACAATTTAAACGATTATGCAATAGGATAAGTGCAAAAGGGGAGCTACAGAAATTGGTTTTGAGATAAGATATAAGAGCATACCTCTTACAGAATTGACATAAGTTATAAGAGTTATTTGAGAGGTTATTTATATAATATACCTCAATAAAATTTATTTTTCTTTGATATCCCCCATATCTTGTCAAAATCTGCCTAGTTTTTGCCCTCAATTTTCTTCAGAAGACTCTGTGTGAATAAGAGTTTCTTATAGACTCTAGAACACTCCTAAGCCATCCAAATACATGTTGCTGCATCATTTTTTCCCTAAATATTGCTATAGGATGTCACCCTAGCTATTATTCTTCACCCATAGAGTTTGTCTTCACCAATTTTTCTACAGTTTTGTCCTCAAAAGTACTAGAAGGTATTGAATTGGAGAAAAATTGTTCTCCTTCAACCACCATTCACCATATATACAAGTCATCTCTTTGCTTATTTAAGAATATTTGATAGGTGGTAGGTTTAGGCTTGGATCTCCAAGATTTTTTCTTTCCTCAAACCCTACCTTCTTGGAATTTCTACAATTATTTTGTGTTTTGAACCTAAATATGAACATGCTTGCTATAGGAAATTCTATCCTAACACTCTAAAGGCATATTTTTTTTCAAAAATTGATTAATACCCTACAAACCCCAGATTCCTCTATTCTAGCAATTGCATTTCAATGACAACTTGTCTATGTTTTCATCTATCCTTAGCTCTTGTTGAATTCATCTTGTACCCCTTACTCTCATTTTTCTTCTCTTCATATCAAGAACCCGGGGAGGCCAAGATCTAGGTTGTTTTGTATTCTTTGTTGCATTAGTCTTATGAGCTAATGGAGTTACCCTTGTACACAAACTTATAGGATACAAAAAGAAGGAATTCAAAGTGAACTATGGGGGGTAGTTTCAACAAGAGGGAGCCTACAAATACCTCTATGGTGATGCTATGGAAAGACAAACTATTAGAGTGCCTTGGGAAGAATTTGTGACCATAGATAGAGAGAAAGTTTTGGCCTCCCAACAAATTTTCAAGGAGCTTGTTGCCTAGTCTAGAAATAAATACAAGGAGGAAGAAGAAAGTTGGGAAGGTAGAGGCCTCCAAGAGAAAACAATCCTAGAAAAGGATAAATGTGGAAGATGAAGATAAAGAATTTGTTTCCACCTTAATCAATATGTGGACCCTGGAAATTAGTCCTTTGAAAATCAAGGATGATGGCACTGGTGAGACAAATTTATTTCCATCCTCCGCATGATTCCTTTTCTCCACTGGATTTCCCACAACTGTAGAAGAAGTTGTCACAGAGTTTTTAGTATGGTTTTCCCACAAATTGGATTGACTTGACACCGATAATAATGGTTGCAATTGAACTCCCACCTAGGGGGGGGGGATAAAAAAACTTAGTTAGTCACTTTGTTTTTCTTTCGGTAGGAAAATATGCAAATCATTGGAAGATCATGCAGAAGGAAAAGCTCAATGTACAATTGCCAATCATTCCAGGGTAACAAATATATTTACATTGGTGCATATTGGAAATTGTAATATTACACCCTAATATAAAGAAAATGTATGGTTCATATCATTGTTCCATGTATGCATGTTAAGTTGTTTTTGTTAGTTCTCTGTATTTCAGATTGGGTAAAAAGATAAATTTGTATTACAATTATATTTTCCATCATGTAAGCCACATGATAGAGGGGGACTTACACATTACACATTATATTATGTCTTTCACATGCATGCAAATTAAATGGATTTACCCCACAATCTAACTCATTCTTTGGGGTAGAACCAGTTTCCCTATTCAAGATGTCTTCATTTTTATCTGGTTTGGACAGTTCTTTGTTATATAAAGAAGACATAAAACCATTCTCTAGAGACTCTGAATTCGGAAATTGCATCTGTGCAGTCTCATGGTTAGTTTCAGAAAATTTACCAAAAACTGGCAATTCACAATTGATATTATTTTCACTGACAACATATTCTCTCTCACACTTGTCGCATTCCCAATCTGTCATGCCCTGAAGATACAAAGAACGTATCTCATCTAGATGATGTTTTCTTAAGTGTATTTCTGAGTGCATATCTATTTACCATGATCTGGAAATTCTAACAAGAGCACATGAAAATCCTAGATCATTACAAGAGATATGCCTGTAAGAGCAGGGGTAGCTACAAATCAAAGGGAGTAGAAGACTTCTAAATAGTATTCAGGGGATTTTCAAGATAGGTTTTCAAAAATATATAAAGATCTATAACTGACATGAACAAAAAAAAATTGCACGTGATACTGTTAAGATCGAAAACTGGAAACACTGAACAATAGATTGTACAAACTATAATTGTCATCAAATGAATATTTTAAAATCCTTTTTGAGTTTAAAGATAATTATAATTTGTATCCTTCATTTGTTATTTGGAGTATTTCTTGATATTTATCGTGCACTGCTTCATAGGTTACAACAAGGAACGATCCATTTGGGGATTCATCTTCCGTGTGAGAAATAGTCAGCAAAATGGATCCTAAGAGGATCATGTATTCATAAAGAATCAAGGAGCATTGTGTATGGATAAATAATCCTAAAAAGGTTGGGCACAGATTCATCTCTGGATTTAAAAGGATATGTAATAACTGTTGTCAATACTTTATACTTTATTTATCCAGTGGTTTGTAGTTATATATTGGCAGCAATGCATAACCATCATTTTATCCTTAAAAAATTGGCTTTGGATAACAAGCAAAACAAGTTAACTGTCATTGATAGTTTCTCTATTTTCTTTTGAAGGGGATAGAAGATCAACATATTTTAAAAAGGTTTTCATGTTGTAACAAGAACAATCAACTAGTACTATGATGCTTCTGTATTAGTGAGCACCTCTCTCCCTTGCTGCCATTGCAGAGGTCCATATGATATGAAAAGTTATTTTGGCTATGCAATAAATGTCATGTTCAGTCAAATAGCATCATCTATAGATATACCTGGAAACAGGTAAAGTTGACCCTGCACCCTTTGAGAATGAAAAATTCATTGCACGGCATATTGAAGCAAGAAATTCTTCTTTTCCAATGGCGAAACTAACATGCAATTGAAATATACTTTATATCTATTTATCTTCCTAGGTGTACTTCTAACAGAGATTCAAACATATCAACAACAATATAATGTAAAGGATAGTAATAAATGTCTGGAGCAAACTCCAATTAGAAGACCATGGCATCTCTGCATTCTTAATTCTATGGTCTGTTAGTGGAAATAAAATCACAAATTTTATCAGTGGGTCTTAGGACCCATATCTAAATGGAATAAGCATATCTAAGGAATAGGAAACATAATCACAATACTTATCAGTGGGTTTGGGTAATGAGATCTAA
>JASDQU010353146.1:0-11918 GCA_032191745.1 Picea mariana
TATTTTCTGTTTCAATAATAGATTGATTTTGATTTTATAGATACAATAGAGATAAAAACAAACCGAAAAGAAATAGTTCATTTTTCTTTCTTTATCTACTTTCATCAAAAGAGAGTCATTTATATATTTGATTTTAGTGAGTTCAGATTAAAACTCATAAATTGTATAACATGTATATGAATTACACAAACAGTTCTGTGTGTAAATATTATTTAAAATAAGTTGTATATTTATGTGTGCATATATATATATATATATATATATATATATATATATATATAACAGTGATTAGTAATTAGTGAGTTATTTTTATTTATTTGTTTGTTTCTTTTAGGACTTTAGACTAGCCAATGGAGCCATTAAACCCGTCAGAGTGAGTCAATCCAAACAGCTTGGGTTAATTAGATAACCCCGGACCGGATTCACTTTTCCAGTTGATGAGTAGTCATTTTCTCCTGTCAAAAAATGGCGTTGAAGGAGGGCAGACTGACAAGATGGCCTTGTAGGAGCCTTTATTTTAAATGTATTCAATTTCCCCATGGCTCCCCAAATCACTGTGTTGGAACATGCTTTCCATTTCTCATTACCCGATGTTCCAAACGAGACAGTCTCTTGCTTGTCCAAACTCATCTTTTATGGTGGAGGCAATGCATCTGCTAAAGACCACCTTAACAAGTTTTGGTGCAAATGCATCAAACATGACATTTCTGATTTACGATTTTATGCAAATTGTTTGCTTTTACTTTTAGAGGTCGGATTAAAAATTGGTTTGAGTCCTTTCCAACATGTCACATTTTTGATTGGTTTCAATTTGTAGATGAATTTTTAGATGCTTTTGAAATTTATGATTACAATCAATTATGTGAAGAATTTCAGACTTCGCTAATCAATGGTGATTCATCTTCGAAAGACTTTTTGACAAGAATCTATCATATCCTCTATAAATTTAATCTCGATGATATGTCATTTGTATTAAATCTCCTCTATCATGCTTGCATCCCTTTCATCCAATAATATTCAATCGCGAATGAAGAACCAGTTTCAAATCCTATCACTCAATTGCGAGAAGAATTTTGTTCGCAGGATGAGAGAAATCCATCTGAAAATTTTGAACAAGCAAGGGAGGTAGAATCTATTGACCAGTCCTTATCGACAACCAAACTGGTTTTTTCTCTGAATCATTATATTTTCATTCTTCGACCATCGTAGAAGAAGATTCGATTCTTGATCAAGGTGAATATCATCATTCTTGTAACTCATGCTCTAATCAATATTTAGATTCAGTAATTGAAGAACACTTAAGCGACAAAAATCATCTTAAACATTCTAACATTCCTACGAAACTGATTAGAGAAGAAGATATGCAATTGGAAGGAGAAACCTTAAACCTTCATCCTCAAAATGTACTTTATTCACAGGAAAGACTAGACATTTGTCACAGAAGTTTTGAATTATCTATCATACGGGAGGCAAATCTAGATGATCATATTATGTTGAAGAGTTTATCACCAAAACAAAGTGAGAGTTTTAAAGAAAGTGAAGAGAAATGTCTTGAGAATACCATTGTTAAATATTATAGTTCAAGAGATTCTTTTCATGTGCTTATTTCTGATTCCTTTTACTCTTTATATCCTGATCTCTTATTAGATTCTGGTGGACTTGATACTTTACCCAAAACTTCCTACTCATTTCCACCACAATCATATCCTTTCGATATGCTAAAATTTGGTGAAATTAATTCCAAACCTAACATTGATAAAGTCGGATTTGACGCTCTTTCACTTTCATCACTCACATGGGAAAATGACATGTTGCAAGATGATTTTACACAGTTTATTGTTGAAAAAGACAATGCACTATATCTTATGGAGATCAAACATTCTACGATGCATATTCGTTCTTTGATTAGCTCGAATTTTAATGTTTATGCTTCACATTTTGAAATGATCAATCTCATCAAAGGAAGCATTCAAACCAATGATCTAATTGATGTCATGAATCCTCTTATGATGAGTTCCCCATTGATATATTCGTTTCATCAAAGTCATGGTTTGCATCCTCATTTTTGTGACAAGATCTTAGGATGGCTTGAATATTCGTATATAAAAAATATTCATAATAAAGATAAAGTTGTGCTTGCTTTGTTTTTACCTAAGTATCTTGGAAGTAGGCGTGACATATTTCTTTTAGATCCTCCATGTGAAGAAATTAATGAACACTTAGAGGATTGTCAGGAGGATGGGGCACTTCAGCCTTGGCTGATGGTTATGTCATTTCCCCATAATCTTGACAAGTTTTCTAAAATCACTTGCACTCGTCGATGCCATTATGACCCTTATCACGACAAGATTGCACAATGGCTGGAGGATTCATACAACAAGACTATTCAAGGGAATGGTAAGATCATGCTTACGTTTCTTTTAAATGATGATTATGAAGGTAAGTGTGATATATTTCTGTCATTTTTTGATATATTACCATTCTTGTTAGTAATGTTTGATTTTGTTTCCATTACAAGATTGGAGTTACTCCGATGGCTACATTGGAAGCATGACTTCATGTAGTATTCTGATTTGTTTAATAGTTAGGGTAGGTTTAGGAATAGGTTTTCTTTCAGTTTTATTCCTCACTATTTCTCTTTGTAATAATGCAGTCATGAGCATAAGTGGGTGCACCACAGGAACCATAACATGATTATTGTCAAGGAATTCCTCTTAATCCTTTTCTCTCTGATTTTCGTTGAATATTTCTTTTCAAAGCCGTAGTATTATTATGAAAATTTTAAATAGAAAGTAAAGAGATAAATAAATCTGAATTGTAAATTCAACCCTGACCCAAGGTACCACGAGTAGGACTGCTTTCACATCAATGAGGATTTTTTATTTTTTATTTNCGCATGATGTTTTCAGACCCATCTTTGTATATATTTTTTCTGTTTTGATTTATTTGCTAGTTTTTGGTTCTTTTTATTTTGTTTGTTTTCACTACTTTCTGGTTAAACCGTGCTTGTGTCACCTTTTGGTTCTAGAAGAGGAAAACATAATGCTTCATCTCGAAACAACTGTCAAGGACCATCAGAGCGTCAATTGCTGTGTTTTTCTAAAAGCGTAGACTAGTTAAAGGTGATATTTTGTTTGAGAATTGATTTCTCGGTTTCGATTTGCATTTGAAAGCAATCACAACTATCTTTAAAAAACTCTTTACGCTGTCCCTGCTCTTAAGAAAAGAAACTCAATGATGCCTCCCTGTCCTAAAAAATTAGTTTTATTAATAAACTATTTTCATATCTTGATGAAGGTTAGCTAAAAAAAATTAAAGGCCCGGAAAATATTAAGTTGTGTATAAAATGGAATTTCAGCATCACCCTGCTCTGCTGAGTGTCTTTAAAACTATATCAGATTGTGAATAATTTCTCAAAGAGTTGTGGGAAGTGTTTGTAAACCCGTCGGGACACTGAATAGGTTTGTTGGCAGCGGGTAAATGCATGCATGATGCCAAGACAACTTCGTCGGGGTACTGAACAAGCCTGCTGGCAGCAAAGTGATGTCAGGTTAAGGTAAATGCTCAGATATAAATTTTGATTTTGGTCATAAACATCCTTCATTATGATTTGAAATTTCTTGGACAAGATAGAGGTGTCAGAGTGGGTTAATTGACATTGGTGTCGAGGCTATGGATGCCTGCTGGAAGCAGTGGCCCTGTCAACAGTATTGGAGCCATTAACTTAAACATCGTGGCTTTCATTTGTTAAGTCTGTCACCAGATTTCATTCTTCTTAACGAAAGATATCTTAAGTTGGACCACGTCATGACTATTAAAGATGCTCAAATGACTTTTCATTTGTTCTTTGATTTGAAATCATTCAATCAATCCTAACCTGAACTCATCGGTGATGCAGAGATAACTGTTTCACCTAGTACGTCGCCATTGTTGGCATCCACACTTGTTTTGATTTTTATAAACTGTTCGAAAGAAATTTCATTCATAAGTGGTTGCCATCACCTTGTCTATAAACACTTTTACAAGTTTATTATGACTATTTGGGCTAAATCCTTATTCATTATTTTTTACTTTTTGATTTTCGATTCTTCTATGTTTAATTCATGACTGCAAGCATAAATTAAACTCAGAATTTTGTTTGTCATTTTCATGATCTTTGCCTTAGATACATCTTTCTACAAATCATCCATATGTAATTAAAATGTAAATCCTTTTAAATGGTTGTTGGATCCATTTATTTGTGTTAATACAATTATTATTGTTCTAATAGCTTGATGGTTCAGTTTCGAATTGCTTGGGCACATTATAAACTTTGGTTAATTATTAAATAAGAAGCCCAAGAGTAATGGTCTAGTGGTGGCAAGTAATGATTTGAACTCATGAATATAAAAGGTCAAAGAAAGAACTTTCGGCAGCTAAGTGCGAAATTTTTATGGGTTGTAAGTCGTCGAAAGTTTCTAGTTTCGGTTGCTAAAAAGGTAGGCGCAAGGTGTTGTTAGCCACCGAAAACCCATATTTTTCTCCAACTGCTAGCTGATCCCGTTAGGCTCTCAACCACCGAAGTACATGTGTCATGATGTCTTCTAATACTACCGAAAACGATTGTGAGGATATCATGCCATGATCTGGGCAATCCATTTGGGTTTGCATTTATTATTAAATGAATTTTATTTTCAATAACCCTAAGATATCAGATCCAAAAATCCTGATGTCTATTCATAACTCTATCATCTAAACCCACAATTGTTTTGAGTCCCTCTTGTTACAATCTGTTCAATCCTGTAATTTCATTCCAGAGACACGATTTTGCGGGAGAGATTTTGAGCAAACCGCGAAGAATTAGACAAAACCCTTTAAAACCCAGAACCGAAATGAGTCGTTTTACCTTCATGGTGGATAGATTCTTGAAAAGCGATACAATTTCAGAGGTATGCTTCATTTTTTGGACAACATTTTCTCAGAAAATCTGTTGCGTTCAGGTTTTCTTTGTTTTTCATTTCCTCTCTGTGGACTTGAAGATCTGTAGAAAAATAGATGAGTTTTATCATGGAAAAAGGTTAAACCTTGCTATCAAATACTGGTGTGTTGATCCACAAAAGACCAAGCTATAACAGATTTACTCTTTGCTGCAATTCAAAATCCCTGGGCAAAAAGGGCACGGCCTATTTTCATGCATTGGAGGAGGATATAACAGAGGGCCTAAAGGAGTAGCATTGAAGATTAGCAAGCTGAGAGAAAATGCATTTTACAATTCTGAAAGTCAGTTTTAAAACAAAACTTTTGGTGGCTTATGCAAGCTTTCACAACTATTCTTAACCACCGAAAGTAGAGCTTTCCGTGGCTTACAGGTTAGAAATCTAACTCTTTAGCCACCGAAATGCAGGGAAGGGTAGAGAGGCATTATTTTGCATAGATCCAAGTTTTATCATTCTAAATTGCACGAGGATGGTTTCTGAATGAAATTTATAACTAAGAGCATCAAATTTAGTGCTTTGTTTCAGTTTTTAAGGTACCAGCAGGGTTGAAATGATAAATCTTCTTGTCTATTTTTGGCAAAAGATGACCTGTTTGCCAAGGTGGAATTTTCGATCTTATCCATTAGCCTTTGAAGACTTGTTGCAGCTGTCAAAGATCATGAATACTATCAAAATAGAGGATTAAGCAGGCTGGACAATACGATCATTAAAAAACTCAACCAATTTCCATTATAAATTTGGATTTATTAGATGTCTTTTTGGCAAATTGCTGGAATAGTAAATAGATTTTTTTTGTTTTGATTATGTTATAAAAAAATAAATAAAAGATTTCATTCTTGTTTTTTGTTTTTTTTTTACTATTTTAACTAGCTACAGAAACCTGTAGTTTATCTTTTTCTAAAACTTAGGTCTCTTTTAAATAAACAATCAGAATTTAGTTATGAGAAATCTTCTAACTTATTCTTGTTTGGTTTTTTCAGGATATAGTAGATCTACATGCTGATCATCTAAGGAGAAACATGTCCGACTTTGCATTTAGATGATTAGTATTTCTTTTATGTTTATTTTGTAAAAAAAACTTTTATTAATTTTTGAAATAGCAAACAAGTTAGTTATGAGTGGCTGTAGGCCCTCTATGTTTGTAATATTCTGATCTCATGGGATCTGATCCTATCCTAAGTAATAGGAAGATCAGATTTCATAAACTCTTTAAATACCCTATATTTTGTAACAAGATCATCTTGGCCTGGGGCTAGTTGTGGACAACTTATACTCGAATTTGGACATAATATATGTTTACATTTTTGCTTTAGCTACTTGTAAATATTGTTGTTGTCCATGATTTGTTTATCTTGATAATTTCATGACTGTTGATAGCTTTCGTCTTCACAAATTATTATTTCGTTAAGATAATTTCTTTCATATAGTTCACAATTTTATGCTTCAGTTATATGAAAATAGTAAATGATCATTTGAGTCGAATGACAAGGTTTACCTTAATTTCGTTAAGTGATTAAAAGAAGGTCATTACTGTCGGATTTATCTTATGTGTAATTACTTGCAGTCTTATATATCACAGTTATTATTTTGCATCCTATCGTTTTATCATTTAAACACAGTGGTCAATATACTGTCTGGCTTTTATTCCAAACAGCGTGAAAGTACATTGTAGATTTGTCTCGGGACAGGTTGAATGGATGATTCATGATTACACAAACGTCGAATGCATACTCTTCAAGTGATAAACATGTTAGTTTGTTCCTTTTATTTGTTTTTTTTAGTATTGAAACTCTTACATATGGTTTGGTTTTCACTGTTTATATTCCCTGTTTCAATAATAGATTGATTTTGATTTTATAGATGCAATAGAGATAAAAATGAATTAAAAAGAAATAGTTCATTTTGCTTTATTTATCTACTTTCATCAAAAGAGAGTCATTTATATATTTGATTTTAGTGAGTTCAGATTAAAACTCATAAATTGTATAACATGTATATGAATTAGACAAACAATTCTGTGTGTAAATATTATTTAGAATAAGTTGTATATTTATGTGTGCATATATATATATACATATATATAACAATGATTAGTAATTAGTGAGTTATTTTTATTTATTTATTTGTTTCTTTTAGGAATTTAGACTGGCCAACGGAGCCATTAAACCCGCCAGAGTGAGTCAATCCAAATGACTTGGGTTAATTAGACAACCTCAGACCGGATTCACTCTTCCAGTTGACGACCAGTCATTTTCGCCCGTCAATAGTATTATAGCCATTGTTGAGTGAGAGGCATTGTTTTTCCTAGGCCTGTTTTGTCAATCATTGTAAACTTGTCCGTGAGTGTTTTATAAAACTACTGGAAAGTATGGTATTTCCTTGAAATTTGCAAGATTGTGATCATGTATTATCAGCTACATATTTACATTCATGCAAGTGTCAGCATAAACATCCTCATTCCAAAGTACAAAGGTGAAGGAGAATAAGGGTGTGGCTTTTCCRAGACATTTTTTTATGCAGATAAAGGAATCAACTATATATTTGCATTGATGCAAGTGTTGGCATCGACATCCTCATTACGAAAAAAAAAGGTGAAGGAGAATAAGGGTGTGACCTTTCAGAGAAAGTTTTTATGAATATCGAGCAGTGAGGAAGTCCATCATGGAGTGTAAGACTCTTCCTAGAAGCTGGTTGCAAATATTCAAGTCATGGTTTCCCTCTATACTTTTAGAGGAATAAAAGCGTTTTTTGTAGGGAGGTGTGATCCAGGAGAATATCTACAAAAGGAATCATTAATTTTCATACCATGGAGAAGATCATTAAAATACTAATTGATGGTAGGTGGCAAAGAATAATTAATACTCATGAATGATTTATTTAAAATGTAAAAATGATTAATACTTTAAGTGAGTGATAAACTCATGTATTATTCATGCAAATTGGAAAAATGATTAATACTTGAAGTGAGGTTGAGAATATCACGTATTATTTATTTAATTGTAAAAAATGGGAAATTAGTTTTGTGAGAGAATCCAACTAACAAATTAGTTTCATAATTTTTGTAGATTTTTAATGACAAAAATCATCAAATGAAATTCCTGTCAAACACTTAGCATACTAGAGATAATTGTCTTCATAAAATTCACAAATGATTTAAACCCACATTCAAAAATTACCATAAGAAGAAATACACATCGCTAAGAAAAATAGCAGCGAAAATAACACAGTGGGCAACAACCCATAAAGCTCAGAAATTTAAGCAAATGCTAGGGAAAACCCAATGAGAGAGAGAGATATTATTATTTAGCTTCAGGAAAGTATAGAAAAATAGCACTTACACATTTCCAGCGAAGGAAAATACCTCACAGCCACAACAAAACGGTCCCAAAATTCTGCCTTGACAAACATGCCCAAGTCTGTACAAATGTACGACCTCCTCCAAATCCGTGCCTTGAAAAACATGCCCAACAGAGTGTTGTATGACCTAGCAGTAGAAAGAAATTATCCAGAAAATGCCACAGTTTCCATGCCAAAGGTTTCCTCGAAAACCATGCTCGTCTTCCTTCTATACGAATTGTACAGATCCATATAGTACGAACCAACAACGGAAAATGGAACAACACTGCACACAAAAAATTGCCTTGGGATTTGTGCCCTCTTTCTCCTTGGGAAATGTGCCCTCTCAAGATTCTCACTTTCCTCTCTCAAGATTACTCAAAAAATATCTCTAATTCAACTCCTCTTGTCTTCTCGATGTGTCTTGCACACTACCCAATGCATTCTTTTATAATCTGAAAATGAGATTTTCCCTCCAAAGTGTCTTTTCACCTTCCCCAACCCTAAATCCAAAGGCCAAGATTAGATCTTTCCTTTTTAAATATCAAGGGTCATGATCCATTCCCTCCAAAATGAATCACTTGAAATATTAAAGTGATTTCACTTTATTAAATAAGTTCTTTATGAAAATAAAGTCACTTTAAAATTGGAAGGTACACTTTATTAAAAAGTCACTTTAATAAAAGAACCACTTAAATCAAATTTATAAAAACTCATTACAAAGTTAAGTGGTTGTAGTGTAAATATAAGGTAACATCTGCATACAAGACAAAACATGTGGAGTACCTCCCAAGATAAAAATCTAACACTCCCTCTTAGCGAGTGATGTACTCGCTACCACCTCCATCATTTGGTCCCATGAAACTGTGCTCTGTAGGAGATCCCTCTGAACATGGAGCCATCCTCAACACCTGAACATAACGCAAACTAGAAGATCTTCTCCTGGTAACATTCTGGAACCCTAAGCTCACTTCATATTAGACATTGGTTCGATCAACCTGGCTAAGCCTCTTGCGAGTGCTCAAAAGAGACTCACTCTCTTCTCTCGGAATGCAAGAGCGTCGGATGAGGAATCCTGAATCCTTAAATGGATTCCTCATTTAAATCTGAAGGTTTCCCTCTCAACATATACAACCTATCCACCCGTTTATTGATCAACTACAGTTCTACCGGGTCCACTCCCTGCCTGTAGATAAAGACATGTTCCCTCTTGAACAATATGGAATATCCTACATCCTCCAAGGCTGAGACTGAGAGCAAGTTAACCCTCAACCCTGGAAAAAAGAGAACTCCATCAAGATCAAATATTCCCCCAAAATTGAGTTGGAATCTAACATTCCCAAATCCGCGTACAACTCTTGCCATACTACCTTCATTTACCACCTGTCGGCCAGGACCAATCTCTGTGAAATTTAGGAATACTCACCAGATTCCCATCATGTGGCTAGAGGATCCGCTATCCAAAACCCATATGATATCACCTCCAAACCCTCCACTGTCGACACTGGAAACTAGGGTCACCAAAGAAAATTCCCTATCGAACTTTGAAGCAAAGTCCTCAATGGCTTCTTTAGCAGTTGTCTCAGACCCTTTCTAGTTCCTTCTTCTTCTTCCTCCTCTCAGGACAATGAGAGGAAAGGTGCCCCAACTGGTTACAACAATAGCATCTAACTTTACTCAAGTCCCTTCTAGAACTTCCGTTCTTCTTTATCTTTGTCGCAAGAGAAACATTCTCATCAACTCTGTTTGTCTTTTGTTCACTGGTCTGAGATCTTTCCCGGATCTCCTCCTAAGTGAAATCATTCCATAGTATGCTCTAATTTGGTAGATTCTCACTTCCCACCACACACTTCACAAAGACTTCCCATTCTTTGGTGAATCTACTTAAGGCTATCCTCACCAACTTAGAATCCGTAATGACCTCTCCAACAACTGCCTTCTCATATTTTACTTGAGCCACCCAGGTAAGATAAGAAGAGACACTCTCCTCCTTACCCATATTGGTATCCTGCAACTTAGCCTTCAAGGCCATCTTCCAGTTCTCGTTCTTCGCCTCAAACAAGTTCATGAGTGCATCCCACATCTCCTTGGCAGTATTTTTCTCAGCTAAGTGTGGGATAAGGTGATTCTTCACCCCATCTAGAATAATTCTCTGAGCCTTGGCTTCCTTGACCTCATGAAAGTTTAAAGCAATATGATCTGCTACGGGAGCTACTACAATAGAGTTGACATAGTTATAAATTTTGTTCTCCTTGAGAACAAATGACAATCGAACCTTCCACTGCAAATAGTTGGAAATTCCACCCAACCGATCCTCATATCTAATTCTTGAAGCTATATTCCCTGTCAAAACTCAAGGAAAACAATCACACCCTTTTGCCCAAAAATCACACTGGCCACCGTCACTCAGAGACAAAGACCTGATACCATGTAGTTTTTTAATGACAAAAATCAACAAATGAAATTTCTATCAAACACTTAGCTACCTGGAGATAATTGTCTTCATAAAATTTATAAATTCTTTAAACCCACATTCAAAAATTACCATAATCAGAAATACACATTTCTATGCAAAATAGCATCAGAAATAACACAATGGACAACAACCCATAAAACTCGGAAATTAAGGTGAATGCCAGAGAAAACCCCAATGTGGGGAAACCCAATACGCGCGAGAGAGATATTATTATTCAGCTTCAGGAAAGTAAAGAACAACAACAAATTTACATTTCCAGCCAAGGAAAATACCTCACAACCACAAGAAAAATTCTTCCTTGGAAAATGTGCCCAAGTTCGTACAACTGTACGACCTCTTCCAAATCTGTGCCTTGAGAAACATGCCCAATAGAGTGTTGTACGACCTGCACATTACAACCCAACAACAAGAAGAAATTCTCTAGAAAATGCCTCGATTTTCATGCTAAAGGCTGCCTTGAAAACTATGCTCGTCTTCCTACTGTACGGACTATACGAATCCCTACAGTATGGACCAACAACAAA
The DNA here is from genome assembly GCA_032191745.1 of Picea mariana. Classification (NCBI taxonomy): domain Eukaryota; kingdom Viridiplantae; phylum Streptophyta; class Pinopsida; order Pinales; family Pinaceae; genus Picea; species Picea mariana. Next base: position 11,313 of record JASDQU010353146.1, read on the forward strand.
AAAAGGAACAACACTGGACATAAAAAATCACCTTGGTATTTGTGTCGTCTTTCTCCTTGGGAAATGTGCCCTCTCAAGCTGCTCACTTTCCTCTCTCAAGCTTACTCAGGAAATATCTCTAACTCAACTCCTCTTGTCTTCTTGATGTGTCTTGCACACTACCCTGTTGGACAACTGAGAAGGGGGGGGGTTGAATCAGTTGTTACCGTGCTTAAACATTTATGATTCTTTTAAACTCTTTGCAGAAACATTGAATGATGATCACAATAATGCAGGGAAATAAACAATGGCACTTTCAACATCATTCACATATTTGAGAAACATAGAGACAGATATTTCCCGAGGAAACCCATACAGGGTAAAAACCTCTTTTTATTTCTATGTTAAGTAATAGTTACATTCTTTACATTATCATACATATGAGCACCAATCTCATAATGAGGCTACAACCTTTGTTTTGCAAGCTGCAACTTGCTGAGAGCACCAACTCTCTGTTTTCTCTAGCACCCACTAGAAGGAAGCACCAACTCCCTGGTTTCTCTAGCACCAACTAGAAGGAAGCACCAACTCCCTGGTTTCTCTAGCACCAACTAGAAGGAAGCACCA
>JASDQU010353147.1:0-12076 GCA_032191745.1 Picea mariana
ATCTTCCATAACTGGTAGTTTTGGCCGTTAAATTTCTCGACCCTAAACTTTCCATCTTCCGACATTGCTCCCACTCGAACCAGGAACCCTCTTTTCCTGCGAGTTACCTTACGCTCTGATACCAGTTGTTAGAAAAACAGGATTGCGGAGAAATAAAATAAAAAAAATGTAGAAACAAATCACAGAAGACACATAATACAAGAGAGACACATATTTACGTGGTTCACCCAGTGTGGGCTACGTCCACCAGAGAAATTGCCAGGTCCTTCCTTTATTATTATCCAGCAAATGAAGGGATACAACCTACAGCAAAACCCACTGTAACTTCCTCTTCTTTCTTTCACAGTCTCCTCTCTCAGAATACAATATTCACCATCAACCATAGCTGTGATACATTTCCCTCATAAAAGAGGGTTGCCTTCTAGGGAAAAAAACCCTAACATAATCTCTACCGTTAGATCTGTGACCTTATAATGAACAGTCCAGATTTACAATGAAATTGCAATATAATTTTACAAGGCAAATTTTGCTTCGGGGGCTTGCTTGCCCCCAGGCCCCCCAGTCGGGAGGATAGCCCCCCTGGACCCCGCAAAGGGGGTACCCCTCCTCTGCACTCCCCTGCGTGGAAGAGTGTACATACTTATGGGGTGTAAATACTTCATGGGGTATCAACACGGCTAAAAGCAAGGACCTCTGAATCAGGAAGATAATCAGGCTCCACAACCAACACTCCTGACAACTCAGTTTTAGTTTTTCAACAGGGTGATTATTGGCTCGCTCCGTTTCAACAGTTAGGGCATCATTTAATGAAATTTGTCGAATTTATAAGTGGTTCGATCGTCTTGTGGTCAACCACTTGGTTTGTAAACATTATAAATACCACCGAGGTGGTCAAATAATTGTTAAGCATTAGAAGCATCAGTGTGATAGAAAGAAACACGATTTTACTCTGTTTTGCTATTTTACATTGCCAAATTATATAAGAACTGTGTTTTTGAGTTTTTATGATGAAATCGACTTGTTGAGTTCATGGTGTTCTTTTAGGAAGTGACCATGAATTTATGGGGGGCCCACCAGTAGTCTGGTAACTGTTCTTTAGTTTGTTTATGCATTTTATAGTTTAGTTGTTCTCTTTATTTCCTATACATGCATTATCATTTTGTTAATTAGTTTGTTGTTGTAGTTTAATTGCTTTGACTCTCTTTTGCAGGTTAGTATGACGAATTGTGTTAGCATGCATTGATCTTGTAGTTAGGAACGGATTTTCAAATCCCTAGACTAACCCCATGTGCAATTAGATATTAGATTATGTCTTTAGTTATGATTTTAGAGTCAAATTTAAAACAAAGTTTTAAATAGAATAGAATAGAGTTTTAATTTGAGTTTTCTTCAACAAGGATTTGATGGATGGATAGGATTAATTTCAGTTTTTAATGATAGCTTGCTTATCTCATTTTTATATAGATCTTGTTTAATAAGTTGTTGGTTAATGTATTTGGTAGTTTACTTTGTCATGATTTAATTTATGTTCTTAAGCATTTCTTTATTGCAGTTTGAATTGTTAAGGTAGATTTAGCATAGTTTCATTTTATGTAATTTCTTTCCTAGAGTTAAATTGCAATTGTATTTCTTAGTTAATAGTTTAGTTTAATTATGAATTTTTCTTACATAGTATAGAAGTACAATGATCATCTTGTTATATTGTTGATGGTTAATAAATGAATATGTAGGGTAATTGACGATTGTTTTTGTCATGGCTAAATTCTTGTTGGATTGTTTAATCCATACCTTTCACTTTGCTATTGAGATTAGTGTTGAGCTTATACCACTTGAATTTTCCTTTGTTTTCAAGTGCCATCGAGATATTATCAGACACCAGAGACATTCACACAACCACCAACATTATATTTGAATTGTCATAGGTTAAAAAATAGTTTCCTGTTTTCATAGATCAGAAAAGATAGTTTCTTGCTTTTGTAGATCAGAAGAGATAGTTTCTTGCTTTCATAGTTTAGAAAATAGTTTTATTGCTACTGTAGGATAGATAGTATTTTTCTTTGATAGATTAAAGAGCAGTTTGCTTATCATAGATTAGGAGTTAGTTGGAAGTTATTCTTTCTTTCGATTAAATAGATTTCCTTTCATGAATTAGAAATTGTTTGAAATTTGAATTGAGAACATAGTCCACTTGCCTCTTAGGCTAGATCGTTGTTCAATGAGAAGTTTTAATTTGATTACTTGCAATAGAAGTTATCTTAGAGTAGTTAGTTGTTTTCTTTCTTTAATAGGTTAGTAAGTTTTTTTCTTACTTGTTTACTTGCTTTAATAGGTTAGTTAGTTGTTTTGTTTACTTGCTTTAATAGGTTAGCTAGGTGTTCTTGTTTGCTTGCTTTAGTAGAATAGTTGCTTGCTTGTTTATTTACTTGCTTTCATAGGGTAGTTGCTCATTGAATGTAGGTTGGCAAGTTAAAGTAGTTTGCTTTTGTTATTTGCTCATTGTTATACTTAATAGTTTCTTTTGCTTATTGTTATGAACTAGTTTGCTTTATATAGGGTTTTTACTTGCTTTCTTAGAGCTATCCATCTATCCTTGGCCCGAAAGTAATTAGGTTACCTAGTTTAAAGTTTCTTAGTAGGGTTTTTTCATTAGATAGCTTTGATTGAATAGATTAGCCTTAGATAGCTACCTTCCTTAGTTAGACTATACTACTACCAGCCCTTCTACCTTTGGTATATATTTTTCTACAACTCTAAGTTTACTTACCTCGGGTTGACAATTTAATTGAGGGTTTTTAGTGTGCTTTTAGTGAATATACAACACCCATCAGTTTCCTCCGATGATTCTTCTTCTTTCCTCGTTTAGGTTTATGGTTACTAATGGAAACAATTTCACTAGGCGGAGGAAAAGAAGGTTCAAGTACTCGGTCCAGAGTGAGAATTGATTGTAATGGAGGGGGGTATGTTTCATTTTTTAACGACCTTGACAAAGACAATGAACTATGCTCATGGCTCTAGGTTCAATCCCTAGATTTCTTTTCATTTTTAACAAGCTTGCTACAGAGAGGAAAACTATGCTCATAGCTTCTATTTCATTTTTTAACAAGCTTTCCACAAAGAAGAAAAACTGTTCTCAAGACCTTTGTTTCATTTTTTAACGATCTTGCCACAAAGAATAAAAATTATGCTCAAAACCTCTATTTCATTTTTTAACAAGCTTTCCATAGAGAAGAAAAACTATGCTCAAAACCTATCCTTGATCATGGCTTCCAATAGGACAATTCTCTGGAAGGAATACATGTCAAGGGACAAATGTCAGCCATGGCTTCCAGGAGATGTTTCCTATATGGAATAAAAACACTCTAGAAGGAATACATTTTGACGACCTCAATAAGGGTATGGATATCTGGCTCTAATATCCCTATCGAATAGATGACCATGTCAACTACTGAATATAACTTAGGAGAAGGGAGATATTCCCTCTTGTGCAGGGTTGAATGCATGGGGCAGATTGTTACATGATTTACCTATGGTGGGGCAGACATCGCTTGCATGTACATACCATTTAGGGAAGGTGGATGGTTGACCATCAGATGAAGGTCAATGAATAAAAGTTGGTCAATCGTTACTATGTTTCCGTTGTGAGGGAAACATATCACTCGAAAGAGAGTGGACACAAATATCTCATAATGTAGACATAGTATTTCCAGAGGAGCATGTTAAAGTACAAGGGGTCATGAACTACCATCACATCGAAGTAGACCATTTTTCCTCCCAAATTAACTGGAAACTAAGGAGGGATCCCTAAAGAATGACTAACTATTCTATCAAAGGTCAACAGATTCTGAGTCACGGGTGCAAGTTGTGGGGAACCAAAATATTTCCAAGAATTCACAGATAAGATGATAACAAAAACACCTTCATATATTATAGTGTTAGGAATATTCCTATCACAAACCTGCACGGTGATTTGGAAAGGAATGTAAGAAGGAAGATGAGGTTCTATCAAATGATTCCAATTAATAGAAATAATTTGATTGCTTGAAGGGGGTTCTATCAGGACGGGTTGAGTGCCCCCTTGTATGGGTGAATCAATATTAACGAGGTATACCTGAGTGTCATCCTCACTCTTTGAATGAGGAGCGGGATCGACCGATGATGAAACTAGATCGACCACTTTGGCACTCTTTAGATGAAGAGTGGGGCTAATCAATGGCAAAAATATATAAGTCACTTGGGTTTCACTTTTTAGATGAAGAGTCGATCTGATAGATGATGGAACTAGATCAACTACTTGGGTTAGTAGTTCAACCGAGGATGAAACTAGATTGACCACCTGATCAACCAGATTGACTGGGGATGGAACCAGATTGACTAGTCCATCAACTAATGATGGTTTGGGAGAGATATTATCATGATAACTAGTTGGAAGTTGAATCTTTTCCAAAATATAAGAATCCTCATCCATATGAGGGAAAATATGAGAGTAATGATCACCTTTGCATAACATACAAGGAAATTTGACAGTTCTATTTTTCTTACCAACCTTAACATCACTAGTTGACATGGTTTCACTAGAATGTTTAGTAGGGGTTGATGACATGGAAGACCACATTTCTAATACCTTGGGGAGACTAGTGAAATCCCTTAGAAAGTGGTCACCCTTACAAATCCTGCAAGAGGATTTGGGTTTGGGATTATTCGTTTTAGAATTTTCGACTTTATCAACATTCCCAATACAATTAAAAATAGCTAGTTGCTTGGATCCAACATGACCTGATGCAATTGGAGGCTTGGTATCTTTCTGATTCTGCTTCTTCTTCCCCTTTTGTTTCTTCTTCTTCTTATCAACCTGGCTACTTTCTTTAGATATTTCACTAGGAGAAGAAGGATAAAGGGAAGGAGACCTAATGGGTGAATAAGGAGAAAGGTTGACATGAGGTTGATTTGTGGGTGGTGTGCCTAAATCCGAAGCATTGGGTGCATTCAAAGCACTGGTAAAATTCGATATCACCGTAGTGGGGAACAACCAAATCGGTAACTTTATGGTGAGTCTCGGAATATTCAGTGAGGCAATGCATAGAGGACCAGCATTTCCAAAAGAAGGAAAGGTGAAAGGTTCCTTGGGAAAAGGGGTTCCTTCATTGGTAATCCCAATAATTGACGCTAATGACATTGACTCGACCTAAGGTCCACTAAGGAAAGAAAACAACACACTCTACAAATATAAGAAGCAAACAATCAAACAAACCTTCCCATAATGAAACCAATAGTTGGTGATTAAATACAACATCGTGAGATCAATATAGGAAGGGGCTGTGATAGAGCAGGTGGATCAGTTATGTTGGCGATTTTCTTTACAAAATTATGCCTTGGTACAATTTCCCACACAATTTTACCCATGGGTGTACCCTCCAAGGATCCTGAGTGATTTTGACCAATGTCTGACCCATGTACGGAATGTTGGTAATTTTTCAGGCAGGTGAGATTGTCATTGATGGCAAGATCAAAGTATGCGGTGTTGGATTCAGGAGAATTCCTGATGAACGTCAGATCTGAGCCAGAGGTCTGACTAGCGTTGGATCCAAGAGAACCTGCACGCTCTTTAACGAGCAAGGTGACAGGTGAAACCCCAAAAAATCCAAACCAGGCACCTCAACGAAGACTCCATTTCGGAACTTTGGTTATCGGGAGATGGAGATGTCAGAAACTCTCATCATCAGGAGTCCTGAAGTGCCAAAATGCGAAATCCTGAAAACCCAAAAAAGGTGCATCACTCAGAGAGTTGGATACCGGGATTTCAGTTACCGGGAGATGGAGATGTCAGAGACTCTCATCAACAGGAGTGCCGAAATCGCAAAATGCGAAATGGCGAAATGATCTGAGCCATTGGTTCGAGGAGATCGTGAACCATTGATCTGACTCCATTTCAAAGTAGTGAATACCAGGATTTCGGATGCCAAGAGATGGAAATGACAAAGACTCTCATCATAAAGAGTCCCAAAGTCACAAAACCTGAAGTCGCGAAATGATAAAAGACTCCACACCGAAGTTTTCGATGCCGGGAGGTTGAAAGGTCAAGAGTCAGCACACTGCATCATAGGAGTCTCGAAATTGCGAAACCCAAAGTCGCGAAATGAAAAAAAAATCCATACCGGATTTTCGGATACCGGGAGTTCGAGGAGTCAAGAGTGAAGACTCTTCATCTCAGGAGTCCTGAAATCTCGAAACCCAAAGTTTCAAAATGCAATTCTTCGAAATTAGAAATGCTGGAGTACCGGACCATTGATCCGACTCCATTTTGGAGTTTCGGATATCGGAACTTGGAGGTGTCAAGAACACTTCACCACAGGAACACCGAATTGCCGAAATGCGAAATCGCGAAAAGTACTTTATGGATAACTGCTTGGTCTTGGCCATGGTCATATTGAGGAAGGATCTAGTCCGTGCTAAACCTCATTTCAGGGATCGAGAGTTGGAGGAGTCAAGGGACTGACTGGAGAATCCCCGAAATGTGAAATTGTGAAATGCAGTTTCGAACTAACTGATGGACACCGCCTGTGGTCACATCGGCAGAATATGGGGGACGGAACTAGTGTAGACAATCTCCTTTTTGGAGTTTCAGGGATCACGACTGGGAGTTTCGAAACACTTGTTCTTACGAATTCCAAAATGCCAAAATGATGAAAGTTTTATTTAACTAGTGGTCACCATCGGTGGTCATGTAAGAGAAAGGAGCTAGCATAGTTGGGCTCTATTTCAAGGTTCGCACTGTAACTGCAAGTAAACTACTGATGGTTTCTGCCAGAGGTGTGAAAAGGATTTCTTTGTAACTGCTAGAGGAGTAGAAGAGTTTGAAGGAACCTTCCAGTGGAATGAGAACTAGCAATAGAGGCGATTGACAGCTGAAAGAGCGTTGAAGCCTGTGACTACAACAGAGAGGTTAATCTTGATTGTGACAAAGAATATGATGAGTCTCATCTACCAGAGAGGCTGAGGAATCTCAGTGTAACACCCAGTGATGCTGGACGTGTGGGTTTAACAGCCAGAGAAGATGAAGAGTTGTTATGATGAATAGGCAGAGCACTCGACATGAAGTGCATGTACAAGCATTGTGCATAGTGTGTAGAATGTGTACAGATACTATAAGAAGGCAGAAGAAAGAAGAGATGGGAGTTGTTNCCAGAGAGGCTGAGGAATCTCAGTGTAACACCCAGTGATGCTGGACGCGTGGGTTTAACAGCCAGAGAAGATGAAGAGTTGTTATGATGAATAGGCAGAGCACTCGACATGAAGTGCATGTACAAGCATTGTGCATAGTGTGTAGAATGTGTACAGATACTATAAGAAGGCAGAAGAAAGAAGAGATGGGAGTTGTTGTCGTTGAGGTGGAGTAATGCATGTGTGAAGAAGTAAGGGGAGTGCAATAGCTGAAATGGATAGAAGACAAACGGTGCATTGAATGGAAAGGGCGCAGAAAGCACAAGAGGCAGAAGAATAGAAAAGTGAAATGGATGCGTGTAGGAAGACAGAGCAGTGAAATCTAGCAGAACTGTGATTAGACTGGTAAGATATTGTTGAACACTATATCACTGTAATAAGTTTCAGTAATTCATATTCATAAAACAGGGTGGTAGGGAGGTGCTAGGGAGGACTAGTGTCCTCAGAGGTTCAAGGGAGTGCTTGAACACAAGGAGTTGTAGCTTCCTTCTAGTTGGTGCTAGAGAAACCAGGGAGTTGTAGCTTCTTTCTAGTTGGTGCTAGAGAAACCAGGGAGTTGGTGCTTCCCTCTAGTTGGTGCTAGAGAAACCAGAGAGTTGGTGCTTCCTTCTAGTATGTGCTAGAGAAAATAGAGAGTTGGTGCTCTCAGCAAGTAGAAGCTTGCAAAACAGAGGTTACAACCTCATTATGAGTTGGTGCTCATATGTATGATAATGTAAAGAATCTAAATATTACTTATCATATAAAGAAGAAGAGGTTTTTACCCTGTATGGGTTTCCTCAAGAAAATTTGTCTCTGTGTATCTCATATGTGTGGCTGATGTTGAATATGCTATTGCTTATTGCCCTGCATCATTGTGATTGTCATTGAGTGCTTTGTAAAGAATTAAAAATAAGTATAATTGTTCAAGTTCAGTAAACAACTGATTCACCCCCCCCCCCTCTCAGTTGTCCAACAATTGGTATCATAGCCGCCCCCTTTTATATAAAGGTAGATCATAGAGCTTAAACATGTCAAGCCATGAAGGAAATTCAACCAATAAGGCCCCTGTGTTCAATGGAACAAACGTTTCCTTCTGGAAAGTTAGAATGACAACCTACATAATGGCTTTAGGTGCAGATGTTTGGGATGTGGTAGATACTGGTTATGTAAAGCTAGTTGTACTAGCTAATAAGGATGACACACTAGAATTTAGCTTCAATGTTAAGGCTATGAATGTTATCTTGAGTGGGCTTGTAGAAGCAGAATTCATAAAAGTTATGCATCTAGGAACTGCCAAAGAAATGTGGGACAAAATCATTAACAGTTATGAAGGTAATGAGAAGGTAAAGGATGCAAAGCTTCAAACCTATAGAATGCAGTTTGAATAGATGAAGATGAAAGAAGATGAAACTATTGGAAAATACTTTTTGAGAGTAGAAGAAATGGTAAATGCAATGAAAGCACTTGGTGAAACAATTGAGGAACCTTATTTAGTTTAGAAAATCTTGAGATCTCTCCCAGATAGGTTCAATCCAAAGGTCTTTGCTATAGAAGAACTAAATGATCTAAAAACCTTGGAGTTTGATCAACTTCTAGGAACATTGATTGCATATGAAATGAAAATAGTTAAAGATAAACCCACCTCCAGAGAAGCATCATTTAAGGAAGACAAGAATGAGGATTCTGAGCCCGATGAAATTGAAGCAAAATTTGTGAAGAGACTAAAGAAGGGATCAGGAAAATACAAAGGTAAATTTCCTTTCAAATGCTTCAACTATGGTAGGATAGGTCATTTTGAAAATAAATGTCCCCACAAAGGAAAGGATCAAACATGTGATGATGAGGAGAAGTACAAACACAGAAATTTTTTTAAAGAGAATAACTTTAAGAAGAAAAGTCTTTGCGTAAACAATGATGATGATCCTTCAGATGATGAAGACAATGATTCATCTATTGAATATAAACTAAATGAATTCATACTTATGGCCAAAGAGGACTATGATAATAACAACACAGGGAGTGATGTTAATAAAGAAGAAGATGTGGTTGACGTGGAAGGAGAATTGATCAGTGCACTAGAAGAGATTGACAGACTAAGAATCAAGAATAGAAAGCAAAGACAATTGCTGATATAGTTCAAGAAAGACAGTAAAGAACCTAATGAAGACCTTGTCCTACTAAAAGTAGAATTAGAAGAGGAAAAGAAAATTGAAGATATTCTGAAATGACAGTTATCAGAAAAGAAGGAAAGATGTGAAGCATTAGAACAAGAAGTAGTGAAAACTAGGAAAGAGATGGAGAAGTTTCAAGCCTTGTATAATCAGAATCTATCAAATATCAGAGCCTCAAAAGGATTAGCCACCATTCCAAATCAACAAAGGAGTCCAAAGCTAAAAACTGGTTTGGGTTATGAAGAGGGATCAAGTAGTGGCAAGCCAAGAGATGAAGAACACATCAAGTTTGTCAAATGTACAACCAATGACAACAACAAACTTGCAGAAACAAAGGAAGATAATCAGTCGCTCAAGACTGAATCTGTAGAACAAAGAAATAGTGCACTCCATACTGAAAGACGTTATCAACATGGAAGAAATCAATTTGCTCAAAAAAGACAACCATTTTCCAGGTACAAAGAATTTTTCTATGGCTATTGTTTCTATTGTTCTAACTTTGGTCACAAAGCTGTAAATTGTTCCTTAAGACTTAGACATGAGAAATTAAGATTTCAAAGGAATAAATACTTGCCAGAACAGAGAATGATGTAGCCAAATAACAAACCTTCACATATTGCAAATTGCCAAATTAAGTCTAGGGACATGCAACTAAGGAGGCCAAGAAATAATCAACAGTCAATGAGTAGACAATGCTGCAACAATAATTTTGACCTATTGAACAATGAGATTGAATGCTACATCTATCATAACTATGGACATAAATCTGTTGACTGTCGATTAAAGAACTATGAACCAGATTTGAATTCCCTTGTTGAAAATGTCAAGTTTTGGAAGAAGAAAGAAAGTGACAAGTGTGGATTAGTGATGTCAGCCCAAAGAAAAATGAAACCTTGGTATATAGACAGTGGATGCTACAAACATATAACAGGAGACAAAAATAAGTTTCTATCCCTAAGTGAAAGCAAATCAAGAAACGTAACCTTTGGAAATGATGCTTCAGGTAAAATAAAGGGTAAAGGGATGGTGAGTTTAAGTAATGGAAAATGAAAAGCCCAAGATGTTCTACTTGTACATGGGCTGAAACATAATCTTCTCAGTGTAATTCAAATCTGTGACAAAGTATGTGAAGTGGTGTTCACGTCCAAGGACTGGAAGATAAACTCTGTAAACTCAGGTCAAGTGGTGGCCAAAGGCATAAGGACAAAAAATAATGTATATGTGCTGAAAGAAAATAGAGAAGAATGTCATTTAAGAAAACATGATGAAAGCTAGTTATGGCATAGGAGACTTGGACATCTAAACTTTGACCACTTAATGAAACTCAGAAATCTAGAGGTGGTAAAAGATCTTCCGAGAATATCAAAGCCCCAAGATTCAATGTGTAAACCCTGTCAAGTAGGAAAGCTAAACAGGACACAATTTAAGTCCAAAAGTTTTACTTCAATAGAGAAACCACTCCAACTAGTTCATATGGATTTATGTGGACCATCAAGACAGGAAGGCACAGGGAAATAAAACTACTTCATGCTTATTATTGATGATTACTCCAGACTTACTTGGGTTGCCTTTCTCAAAGAAAAAGATGAAGCATTTGAGAAGTTTAAAATATTTAAGGCTTTAACTGAGACTCAAACAGGCAAGAGGTTAAAGGCAGTAAGATCAGACCGAGGAGGAGAGTTTATGTCAAGTGACTTCAAGGAATTCTGTGACAAACATGGGATCAAGAGAGAATACACAATCCCAAGAACTCCACAACAAAATAGAGTAGTTGAGAGGCAAAATAGAATAGTGCAGGAAATGGCCAGGTCAATGATGAATGAGAAGAACATTGGTCAAACCTACTGGGTAGAAGAAATACACACAACAGTCCATGTTCTTAACAAAGCCCACCTCAGACCACAAAGTGACAAGACACCTTATGAACTGTGGTTTGGGAGACCTGCTTCAATTAAACACTTCAAAATCTTTGGGAGTAAATGCTACATAAAGAATAATGATGAGAACCTTGGAAAATATGATGACAGGGCCGATGAAGGTATCTTCTTGGGGTATGATATGTAATATCCAAATAGATTTAAACATCCATTTATTTCAAATACGAAGACAGTAAATTCATAACAGCATAATAATCTTCATAATAGTAACTTCAGTAACTTAAATTTAACAACTAGTAATAAATTTTTATAACAGATTAAAAACAATGCATAATTTTAAATACCTGAGTCTGATGCTAATAATCCTCCGTTTGTCTGCTTTCCTCCTTGACCGTTGCTGCAAAAAACTTCCCAAAACCTAGTTTCACCCTACCAACTAGGTAACTTCCTAGCTCCAGGATATCATATGGATATCCTGGCCCCCGTGCCCAAAACCTCCAGCAACCCTGGTGCCTGACTGATACAATCCCACTCCAAAATTTCACCCCTCTCAGCAAATCCAAGAGCCCCCCAAATCAATCCCCCATCTCCCGTAGAATGACCTCCCGTAAACCTCCTTCCCCTCCATATTTCTCCTTCACCAACTCCCCCCCTCATTTACTCCCTACCTAACCCATTTATTACCTTCTTATCCTTTCCTGTTAATGCCCCTTATCCCCTTTATTTAATATCTTATCCCTTTCCATGTACGTAACTCTTAATTTAATAAAATAATTTATTAACCCCCCTTTAATCCTTTAATTAATTAATTAATCCTTGACAATCATG
>JASDQU010353150.1:0-11934 GCA_032191745.1 Picea mariana
TGATGAGACCCCCTTTCCCTTGGCCATGCAACCAAAGGTCACTGCCCTGGCGTGGTAACCAGATGGTGGCAATGTCATACTATTAGGTACCCATGGACTTAATAGGCTGGCTCGTGATGAGACCCCCTATCCTCTGACTAGGTCTTGTTTTGTTATTTTCTGAGTCCCTCTTGTTTCTTGCTGAGAGGATTTTTACTGCCTTCTCGGGGATCCCTGGCCGAAGCATCTTGAGGCTTTATTTCTAGGCTTCTTTCTTTTACCAGCTACTTTTACCTTCTAAGCCTTTAGCCCCTTCTTCCCACGAGATAAGGTGCAATCCTACAAATAGGTCAACCCAATGCCCAGACAAGGGGAATGGGATAAATGAGCAGGAGATAAGATGAAACAGTGGTGCTATGATGGGAGCGGATGATGGCTTTTCAGAAATCCCCCCAGTGGCAAACCAAGACCTATGGGCACAGGCTTGATAGGGCACCCTTCCAATTTCCCCAAGCATGGTCAAGTGGGCTAATGTAAGATCCAAGCAGTTGTTAGAGATAAAAGGAATCAAATGCACATATTTAAAGGTTTTAATGATCAAAAGTGAAACATACCATGATACCTGGACCAATTACCTCATGGAGTAAGAACCTCTTCTGATACATCATCAAGCCGATGGTGATGGATGCTGCTACTGCTGACAAGACAAAAACGATGAGTGAAGAAAAGGCGGGGCCCTCCAGGGCCATGCTCAGGTCAATCCTGCTCTCGGTTCTCCATGTCTAGGACTTGTGGGCCTCGAGACATGATCTCCTAGTTATCCCTAAAAAGTAGGGATAACAAGGACATTTGTGAGTCAGTGAGGACATGATCATGGCAACCACTATATGCATTGATGATACACACACATTGGTGGCAAGTTATTGTTGGAGGGCCTCGATGGCACATGATAGTTCAGATAGGGGGCTTGACATTGATGACTTCCTTACACTTAGGGAGAGAGTGACTGTGATGAGGTCCAACTACAAACAGTTTTTTATGGATAGAGATTACCTATTGGAGGTTGGGGAGATGTATCACAGAGAAATTAGGAAGAAGGAGATTGAGGTGGGCCGACTCACAGGGATTCTTGGAGGGCGCATAGACAACCCTTCAATAATTAGGATCCATATTAGAGTATCTCCTTGATGAGAATAGTCGAAGATCCACTACATCTATCTCAGTAAAGATCCAAATTTTTACTTCAGCTACTTCTCCAGAGGATGTTGGTGGGTTGGTAGATGAGCACCAGTTGATGGCAGTGCATGAGGGACACCCAAGATCACTGATGAATATGGAGAGATGTTACCAGGAGATCTTGGAGGATATATATGTGTCACAGGGACCACCATTCATGAGGGATTCTGATATAGTTGGTCTTACACATACACTTGCGGACGCCGGATTCCAGAGCCAGGGGCAGTTATGAGGACACTTCCATTAGTGTTTTAAGAGTGGATGACATCCATATAGAGGTTAATCCAATAGTGCACCATGGATACATGATGATGTAGGAGGATACAAAGGCTTGCCTATCACAGGGCACTGAGGGAGAAGGGGATTGAGGTGGACCGAATCACTCATGAGTTGGCGAGCACACGAGGATTATTGGAAGGTGAACAGATAGCCCTTCATGAATCAAGGTCCATATTAGAGGAGCTCCTTTATGAGACTAGTTGGGGATCCACTACATCTATCTCAATAGAGAGTCATATGTTACTTTAGCTACTTCGCCCAAGGATGTTGGTGGGTTGGTAGAGGAGCAACAGTTGATGGAGGTGCATGAGGGACACCCAGGATCATTGATGGATATGGAGAGATGTGACCAGGAGACGTTGGAGGATATCTATGTGTCATAGGGACCACCATTCATGAGGGGTTCTAAGACAATTGGTCTTAGACATACACCTGGCGATTCCAGAGCCAGAGGCAGTTATGAGGACACTTCCATTGGTGTTTCAGGAGTGGATGACATCCATATAGAGGTTGACCCAGAAGTGCACCTTGGATACATGATGATGCAGGAGGATACAGAGGCTTACATGAGTATACAAGGGCCTATGATGATAAGAGTTAGTTCATAGGGTCCTACAGAGGTGTATAGTGGGACTCAAGGGGATGCATTGGATTGTAGGGAGGAGACATACTTAGGGGAGCATGGAGAATTCTCCCCCTTGCAGCAGTACATCGTTATGGGAGATCACCTTCACAGTAGCAAAAAATATATGAGTGATGATGGAGGGAGAGTGATTGACTAACAGGTTGTGGAGTTACTGACTGTTGTACCCGATGGTTGGAGTTTAGTGATGAATACAGATGATTATTCACCATGGGTGCCAACGTATGAGCTTTTGGTCAAGTCCTTGGGATTTAACAAATTCTATGATACTTTCTAGTCTTATATACAGTTGCAGTTATTTCTATTAGCCTTCCCCGATACTTTCATCATAGAAAACAACGTAGGGGGAGATAGACAATGGAAGGCGACATGGAGAGTTGGTAGGCAGAGACCACTTGATGATAGTGACTAGATTATATATAGTAGGATAGGGGTGGTTCATCCGAGACAATCATATGAGGCTTGAGGCACGATGGAGAGCATCCTCAGCTGTGGGACAAAGTATGTTCCAGAGATGGATACAGGTTCAGAGTCTTAGCAGGATGAGGACTAGGAGAAGATATGGACATGTGCTTTTGATGAGATCTATGAGATCAATTGGCAGGAGCTATGGTCACAGCAGGCAACTTCAGGGATCTTGAGGACTGTACATGATTCATCTATGGTTGGAAAACTTGGCCATTTCAGGACTCATTAGCAGGACATAGATAGATTCTCCTTGGGGGATCTCGATGATGATGTCATGAGACACATGGAGGCATGCTTGGAGCATGGGACTCTGCATACAACATTTTGGATTGACATGGTGGCCAAGTTTAATGATTATGGACAAGACATCATGACTATCGACATACTTCGACTAGAGGTTTACAGTTTTGTGGGCATCGAGATACTTGGTATGAGACCTTTAGAGCTATGTAATGAAAAATTTGGTGCTCTTCTAGAGCGCATGAGGGTTTTAGAGACTTGCATGATTGATTCTTTCCATTGTTGAGGGAATTTGAGAGCAAGTTGAGATGAGTATGCTTTGTGGCAGGATGGATCTATGTTATAGTCCAAAAATGCCTTACCTATGCATACATGACATTGGCATTTCCACTTACATATTTTTCCAAAATACTGTCGAGGTTTCTTTTAAAAAAACCTTTTTTGGAAAGTGTACACACCCTTCTAAACTGATAGCCCGTGTACACATGCGTGCTGCATGCTAGTTAGCCTACATACATATGCGAGCCACATGCTAGTTAGCCTGTGTTTACCTCCAAAAGTTGCAAAAATTATAAAGTTGCAAGGAATTCAGAGGAGTTTACAGGATATATAGGGTTTCCCAACCATTTTACCCCTTATATCCCATCCCCAAACCAAATAGCCATGTTTTTCTCATATAAAAAGAGGTCTATGGGTCTCATTTGAGAGAACAAGCAAGAGAACAAGAAAACTCTGCCAAAATCCCTTCCCCTTCTTAGCCCAAGTTTTGCATCATAATATGAGTTTTTTCCTTAGTCTTCCCGTCCGACCCTTTCTCCTTATACAACCCTTTCTCCTTTCCCAAGTGATAAGTTGGTTGTGAGAAGCTTGCATGGGATTGATGCACTTGGAGCCACGATAAAGGAGCGTGGATCTGGTTCGTGGAGAGATTACCGACGAAGGTTGTAATCCTTTTTTTCTTAATATTGAATAAAAGAGTTTATTCTTGTCCCAAAACATTATGTCTATATGGTTTTATTGGTTTATGAATTTATGTCAATATCTAAACATTGAAAGTGATAAGTAGAGATTGTATGTGTTATAACATGTTTTTCCTAAGTTTTTGCAGGTCAACTTTGGGAGGAGACCCGCAATATAGGAAGCTGCAAAGGCGAAAGAGGTTTACACCAGTCCCAAGGACTAAAGGTGCACCCATTGACTTTCTTTCCTCTCTTTTGTCATTCAATTTAGATAGTTTTGGGGTAGCTTAAGGGTAGAACAATATTTTAAGGGAAGTCAGTCCTCTGCCTGCACCTAGACCTAGTATAGGGGGATTTTCATCATAGAAGAATTGGCAACTCTAGTGGGGAGTCTCTCTGGGGTCTTAGTGGGAAATTTTGGTTCAATTTAGTTTTTTTTGAGTTCTCTAGGTTTACTAAGTCAGTTTAGGGTATTTGGTCACCTTCCAGGTGCCTACCAGCCTTCCCTACCAAGTCAGTTATCCAAGCCTTTTTTCTTTTTGAAAATTTCTAGAGGTGTATGCGCCCTATCTTATGTTTATCCCATGTACATACTAGTCTTCATTGTATACAACCCGCGTACATATGCAGGTTGCTTGTGCACAACCCGCGTCTCTGTGTTTTTGAAGGTTTAAAAAAAATACTTTTTCTTTCCTGACAAGAATATTTGTTCTTCTCAGGCCTTCTTGAACTCTTCAGGGTTTCTGTTAATGGTCTTTGGTTGGGTTAAATATTTTGGTTTAACTTGCTCTTTGTAAAGAACACTTGTTGTTTCTTTATTTTCTTTTGTTTGCTTTAGAGGTTTAGAACGAGTCTATAAGCGTTAGATCCTCCTCTGGATTCTAGTGAATCCCTATGTTTAGACGGTGGTCTATGTTTTGTGTTAGTCTTGGGTTCATTTTTCTCTTTATCTTGCTTATGCTTTGAAAAAATGAAAAAGATCATTTACTTGTGTTTTTTCTTTTCCAAGCATTTCAAAAAATCAAAAAAATTGTTGCCTTTAGCTATGCATTTTGTTTGGTAGTTGTAGCATAGGTTGTTTTTCACAAAAGAAAAGAGTTCTTTTTTGACGCAGTCCGCCGACGCTATCGACCCTCGGGTCGACAGTCCGCTATACGATTGTTCTATATGCCCTTGAGCCGGATCAACTCTTTTGATTCCCACTAGAATATGCAAAATTATAGATCCACAGGTCCTGTTTCTCAACTCGCAAACTCACGAGTTCGCAATTCGTGACTCCTGACTCTTCCTCTATGATCTCGCGATACTCGAGATCACAAAGTGGTTACAGCTCTCCCTTTTTCAGTGATCTCCTTGCGCGATCACCGGCTAGGCTAAGCACTAGCACCTTTCGCCTCTCGCATCTTCGCGAGTTCAGCGATTCAAACTTTGGCACCTTTCCTTCTGAACCCCCGAGAGGTGAGATTTGACTTTTCTCCTCTCATTCTCGCTACTCGCGACTTCATGAGTCAAAGGCTCGAACTTTCGTTCCCTTATCTCCCAATTCCCCGAGACACGAGAGGTCAACGGGGTGTTGACTCCTCCAAATATGTGACGTGTGTTCGCTGGTCTACTTTCCCGACCCACCTCACGATTCTGCCACGTGTCTCTTATGTGCAACCTCGGCACTTCACGGCTTTGCTTCTCACAACTTCGAGCACCCAAATTTTGGGTTCTCACTCGGTGAACCTCCGAGTTTGCAAGATCCTCTAATCTCTGGCACCTGTCCTCTTCTGATGGACGGCTTAGATTACTTCACGACTTCAATTCTCGTGACTTTGGGACTCTCAGGATGAAAGCCTCGACCTCTTATCCTCTGATATGCTGAAACGACGAAATTTCGACACGTCTTCTTCGCGGGTCCCACACGAAACTTCCCGCCTTTTTCAGAATTTCGGACCTCGCGACTTCCCGAGTTCGGATGCTAAGCCTTCAACTCCTCAACCTTTGAAACCTCAATATGGTTGATCTCGCGACACGTGTCCTTCCAATCAGACGGCTCAGATCCTTTCGCTATTTCGGGACTTCGCCTTTCACGACCTCGCGAATATTGATGCAAAGATTTTGACCTTCCAACTCCCGAAACTCCGAGATGCCAAATATGTGGGTGATCCAACGGCTCCGATTTCTCTCGACCGTAACTTCAATTCTCCTCTGCAAGATCTGACGGCTTCTGCTACTTCGCTACTCCTCCACAAAGGATTCTAACCGTAAATTTGCTCGACGATTTCTGCGAAATGAACCAAGTGTTCTTTCACAAAACTTGTCCACCCGTGAAACGATATCGCTGCGCCTTCTTCCAATACTTCAAGGCACTAAACTTCCTGAGCTTTTCTTTGAAAACTATGAAGACCCTATCCTTCCTGAGATTTCTCCAACTCCGAGTCTTAAAGAAGACTCCTGCATGCACTCCTTGTGGCAAATCCTTCAATTACTTCAAAGAATTGAAGTCCTTCGACTCTGCGCACTCCCTGCAACAGTAGTCCTTCAACACTTTCTCAGGTTCACAAACTCTGAGACTTTACTCGGCCTATGCACACACTTTGCACGACTCCTGTGCCTAACTGCACTTCTGAGGAAATGAGAACAAAATCTAACCCTTCTGAGCTTTCAGAGATAAAACTTTGAACTCTTGTCAACGCACTCCTTGCGGACAATTCAACTGCACTCCTTGCAGGAACTCTTGCTCAGACAGAGAAACAATTGAAACTCATTTCCCTTACTCTCTCTCAGACTTTAAACACAAAGCATGAAATCATATACACAACATATAAAGCAAATGTATAATAGAAAGTAAACATCCATAAGCATAGCATTCAACATGCATACACAGAGAGTATCACAACACCATGAATCTAAGTCAAAGCTCTTTGTATTAATCCAGAACTTCTGTACATGGGTGTTTTCAACTACAACTCTCTGCTCTCTTCTCTATGCTCTTCTCTTGACAATAATAATACAACTATGCAATGAGGGTGTCTATATCCCGTTTCCCTTTTGCGCTCTAACTGTCTAATCTAAGCATTAATTTCTATCTACCTACAGTCATTACACATAAAATCTCCTATCTACTATGGACGAGAGCGGTTCACTCAAGGTCCTTTTACAATAATACAAGCATGCCTCCACTTAATGACTTCATTAATATTTCAAAACATTTTCAAAAAATGTGCTCAGTGCTTTTCCAGCTATCTCTTATCTCCACGTTGGCTCGTTGCTGGCTATGTTTGCACGTCCTTGCAATGCTCCTGCATCATACTCCCTCGCTTGAAAATTTTCATGGGCTCCTGTCCATGAGCTCGCGCATGGTCTGCCCATGCTTTTGTATTTCGGCTTCGTTCTCCCGGCTGGCATCTTCAACTGGATGGCCCTTCCACTTGACCAAGTATTCAAAGTATTCTTTTTGCCTGGTCCTCTTACCAACTCTTTTGTCTAGTATGCGCTCCATCTGTGGCTTTTCTGCAATTGGCATTTGTTTTGTCCACTGAACCTATGGCTATTCATTTCCTGCTTCTGCTTCCTCAGATTTATAAGGGTACAAATCCGAGACATTGAATATCAGAGAAATTCCGATCCCATCGGGTAATTCAATCTCATATGCATTCGTCCCAAATTTCTTCAAGACCTTACAGGGTCCGATTTTCTTCATCTTCAGTTTATGATATGTTCCCCTTGGGAACCTTTCCTTTCTCAAATGTGCAAGGATCAAATCGCCAACTTCAAACTGAAGTTCTCTCATGCGTTGATCTTCCCTGCATTTATATTCTTGGCTTGAATGTTGCAATCGGTCCTTCACCTGGCTGTGAAGCTCCTTCATCGCTTTTGCGAAATCTTCTGCACTAGCGCTCCTAGTCGCAATCTGTTCTGAATCTCTCAACTCAGAAATTCCTCTTGGCTGCATGCCATAGACAATCTGAAATGGACTCTGTCCTATGATCCTATTAAGCTAGTCGTTATAAGAAAACTCCGCCTGTGGTAATATGTTGTCCCATTGACTGTGGTGTTCTGTCACCAAGCTCCTCAGCAAGTCTCCCAAACTCCTGTTCACAACTTCTGTCTGTCCATCCGTCCGAGGATGATAAGTGGAACTAAACGACAAGTTTGTTCCCAGCTTCTTCCATAAAGTTCTCCAGAAGTGTCCTATGAACTTAGTGTCTTGATCCGAAACTATGCTTCTTGGCAAGCCGTGAAGTCGAATGACTTCTTTGAAAAACAGATTCGCAATGTGAGTTGCGTCACTGGTTTTCTGACATGGAATGAAATGTACCATTTTGGAAAATCTATCCACCACCACAAAGATTGATTCAAACCCTCTTTGTGTTCTTGGCAACCCCAATATGAAGTCCATGCTAACTGCATCCCACAACCTCTCTGGTATGGGTAATGCTTGATAAAAACCTGCATTCTGCCTCTTCCCCTTCGAATGCTGGCAAATTCTGCATCTGTCCACGAATCTTTTGGTGTCTGCTCGCATCCCTGGCCAAAAATATGATTCATTCAAATTTGCGAACGTCTTGTCATGACCGAAATGCCCGACCAATCCTCCATTGTGTTTCTCCTTCAACAAATTCTCCCTCATGGAGAATTTTGGAATACAAAGCTGATTACCTTTAAAAAGTAATCCTTCCTGGATCATGTATTCTTCCCATTGGATTCTATCTCTGAGAATTGGATTCTCAACTGCTTCGTACGCCTCTTTAAAGTCAAAACCCAGTGTTTTGACTTTGAACTCCCGCAATAGCAAACACTTCCTGCTCAAAGCATCAACAACTTTGTTAGCAGTACTAGAAATATGTTTAATCACAAAAGTGAAATTTTGCATATACTCAACCCATTTAACATGTCTTTGATTCAACTTCTCCTGTTGAGTCACAAATTGCAATGCATGATTATCACTGTATAAGACAAACTGCTTGGGAATTAAGTAATGTCTCCATTTTTTCAATGCCTGAATGATAACATAGAACTCCTTATCATACATGGAGTATTTCACTTTTGCTTCATTCAGCTTCTCACTGAAATATGCTATCGGCTTGTCTTCTTGACTCAAGACTGCCCCTATTGCAAATCCACTTGCATCGCATTTCACTTGGAATGTCTTTTGGAAATCAGGCAACACCAGAATTGGTTGTTCCGTGATTTTCCTTTTCAACAAATTAAAACTCTTCTCGACTTCTTCTGTCCAGTGAAAAGATTTGTGTCTCTTCTTCACTGTTTCCATCATCGGTGCACTAATTCCACTTAAATTTCTGATGAACTTTCGGTAGAAACTAGCCAATCCATGAAAACTTCGAACTTCAAAGATATTCTTTGGTGACAACCAATTCTTGATCACTTCCACCTTATCTGGATCCATCCTCAACTTATCTGCAGAAATAACAAACCCCAAATAAATGAGCTCCATATTCATGAATGAGGATTTCTTCATGTTTATCAGCAGCTTCTCCTGCTGTAACCTCTTCATCACTATAGCCAAATGTTTCAGATGCTCTGCCTTTGTTTTACTGAAAATCAATATGTCATCAAGGTACACAACGACAAATTTTCTGATGAAATCCTTTAGGACTTCATTCATCAATCTCATGAAAGTACTCGGTGAGTTTTTTAATCCAAACGGCATGACAAGCCATTCATATAGTCCCTCATTGGTTTTGAATGCTGTCTTCCATTCGTCTCCTTCTCGCATGCGAATCTGATGATAACCACTCTTCAAATCAATCTTTGAAAAAAATTTGGCCCCACTCAAGCAATCCATCAGATCATCCATCCTTAGCAATGGAAATCTGTATATGATAGTTATTTTGTTGATTTCCCTCGAGTCAGTACACATCCTCCAGCCTCCGTCTTTCTTCGGACTAAGTACTGTCGGAACATCACACGGACTCAAGCTTTCTCTGACCAAACTAATCCGGATTATTTTCGGCATGAAATGAGAGCGAAGATATAATAAAGAAATGCACAGAGATATTGCAGATATTCAATAATATAACAGAAATGTATCAGAGATGCAACCATAAACACATATATATATTAATACACAATTTCTATTAATCAGAGAAATGTACAGAGACTGTAAAAATACAGAGTGAAAGACTCGCTAGAATGGTGGCAGCTTATCTCTAAGAAGAGATGTGACGGCTACTCGCATTCATAAGAAGATGATTACAATGAGGCTCTAGAGGCCTTTTTACAATAAACGGGAATGCCAAAAGTCCTAGACACCCAAAAACCTAACCCTAGGAGATGAAGCGCCAAAAGTCATGTGGGCCCCGTTTGGGTAAGTTAGTACATCAACTTCTCGGGGCCGTAACTTTTGCATACGATTTCCATTTTAGGCGTATGATAGCTCGTTGGAAAGGTATCTTCAAGGAGATTCATTTTTGGGGATCAATCATGCCTTTGGCTATCATTGAGAACCTAGATCTCGAAAAACCTTCATTTATGCCCTCAAAATGGCCCCAGAAGTTAAAACTTGCTAAAAATAGTAATTGCCAAAATTGCCAGAAAGTTGTTTTGAGCCAGTTGGAAAAGGTGGGTGGCCACCGATATCCACCTGGATCAATCCTCCCTCCTTAGGAAGCAATGGTCTCCATTGCGTTGAGTTCCCGGGGGAGAGGTAAAAGCGTTTGCTGGATCTGCATCTGGGTGAGCTGCTTGTATTGTTGGAGACGTCGCGCTGCTTAGTTTGTGGAAGTCTGTCATGAACCTGTTGAAGTTGAGGCTGTTCAACAAGTCGAGCTACATGAGAGGAAGGTGTGCAGAAGGAATTTTTGTGCTTTGCTGCAACCTTGTCANGTCAACCTGATTCTGTTGGATAGAAGGTGCAGGGGGAGGAATTGTAGTGGTTGCCATGTCCTTCTGTTCCCCTTTCGAACAGATTGTGAAGAAGCTGAATTTTGCAGTATGAGATACTACCTTGCGGCACTTTTTAGGTGGAACAATAGTTGGAACTACCTCTGGTATTTTGTAGAGATGACCCCCCAAAGTAACAATGACACTACGGGGTCAAGACTCATAAACAACATGGCGCTTCCACATATATGGTTGGCCCAAGAGAACATCACAGACATACAGTGGGGCAACATCACATAATACCTCGTCCTTGAAGGGATGGATGCCGTATGACAATCGACATTGCTGGATGACACGAAGATCTCGTCCTTGGCGAAGCCACCCGATGTTGTATGGTTGCGGGTGTGGTGTTGTCGACAATCCCAACTGTTTGACAACCTCTGCTGAGATGAGGTTCTTCTGGCTTCCGCTATCAACAATAAAATGCAGTGGGGTCCCCTTCAACCACATCTGTGAATGAAAAAGACGCTCCCCCTCTTCAGGTTTTGTTGGTTCTTCTGGTTGAATTGCTGCGGTCGTGACAATAGCAGTGGGGTCTGTGTCAATGATCTGTCCTTTACTAGTATTTTCAGAATCAGATTCTGAATCAGGTTTCGGCTCCTTGTCTTTGATCTCAGCCACCAATGACTGTTTTGAGCGACATTCATCGGTGTTGTGCCAGGGGATTTTGTGGAAATCACACCATTTTTTGGTGTCCTTCTTTCTCTTCCCATGACCCTTCTTTTCCTGTGTCTTGGACTGGTTTTCGGGAGACTATTTGTTAGGGCCGTCTTTTTCATACTTTGGTTGTTGCGGATTTGTAGACCCAAATTCCCATTTGTTTTGGTGCTTAAATTTCTGCTCAATTTTAACAGCATATCGATAAGCAACATCGAGTGATGAGATGTCCAGAAAATCCATTTTAGTCTAGATGTATCTATGTAGAGCCCCATGGTATTTCAGAACCAAATGTCGCTCGGATTCTTTGATACCCAACTTGGTGCACAAGGTATGGAAGGTATTGGTGAACTCTGGAACTGCTTGGCCCCTCTCTTGTCGCAGTGTGGTCCATCTCATGTACTGGTCTTCATATTTTCCAACAGGGTAATATTGTTCCTTTACCGCATCCATAAAAAAATCCCAAGTGCGATCGACCCCATATATTCTAGACTCCACTGTGGAACTTTTCTCCCAGTAAGTTTCCCACCAATTTTTGACATGGGAGAGAGCCTTAAGGAGTGCGAAGGTGATCTTTTCCTT
>JASDQU010353151.1:864-11703 GCA_032191745.1 Picea mariana
CTTTCTATCACTAGCTCTAATCTGATCGAAATCCTTGTCGATCTCACTCCTGACATTATTTTCCACCATTTTCACTTGGTTTTACAATTGGCTTATCAACATATATTTTTTCTTCAACTTCTCTTTCAGGTTGCTCACTGAAAACTGATTTGTTATCGCAAAAGCTCCCAACGAGCCTGTGACCTCTGAAGTGAAGTATTCTTCTTATAGGGCCTACCCATCTAATAAAACCCTGTGATTATTAACAGTTGAACCATCCCTTTGGTGCGTTTCTCTTCTTACTACCGATCTTATTTTCCTACTGAAGAAGAATTCCAAAGGAGCCATATGTTCTTTCGAAATAGGTTTAAGGTCTCCTATGAATACAACTTCGGCCATCAGGTTCCCTCTACTGAACTGTAGAGGTGTGACAGATTGGATAGGAATGTCTATATCAGTGGATGGTTGCTTCCAGGCTATGTCAATTGTTGGTTTACTTGATGTGGACTGTGGATTTTCTTCTACCTTTTTTATCAAGGCCTTAGTTTCCTCCAAATGTTCTCGAGCATCTTGTCCACTAGAGCTCCCTGTTTCTAACCCTTGGGTCTCCGTTTGCTGTGTGGCTGGAGGCGTCGAGGTTTCCCCTTGCAATACTTTAGGGAGGATATTTCTCCAATGCTTCTGGAAGTTATAAAACTCGCCCAATTTATTTGGCGCCAGAGCTTGAATTCGGTTCAATACCTCCTGATAGGAGCTTGCTCCTCGAAATATTTCGTCTAGATGAGAATATTCATGTTCATATATTTTCAAGTTGCAGAGGGCCATTCGATTACCAATGATTTGCTGAGGATCGTGCTTCTTAAATTCAATATTGACCAACTTGATTTCTTCCAGGGCCGCGACTTCTACTTTCGAATGGCCGAAGTCTAGCAGAGAAAACATACCAATTTTCATGGGAAAAATAGACCATACCTTCTTTTGTACTTCTGTCAACTACTTGTTAATTCCCCCATGCACAGTTTGATGTGCTACTTCACGACATAGCAATCGATCTGGTAAAAATTGAGGCAGATCATGTGGAGGAACCGAACAACCGAAAACCCTAATATACGAGAAATTCTCTTCAACGTATCAGTCTGCTATCTTGCCTAGATTTGTCACAATTTTGCCGGAAATCCTAGGTGGGTAGCCATATATAAAAGTATGCATCGACACCACCACCGAGTTGCGGATTTCATAGAAAAAATCTTTCTCCTTGTCCTCCCAAAGTATCAAAATATGTATGGGTTCAACACTATTTGGAGTCCAGCTCTAGCCCATCAGAGGAAAAGGTGTCATAAAATAGACGTCGTCCATGATATAAGAAAACATGAAAAATTGGGCCAGTTTCCCCTTGGATTTTAGTGACTGATATCTTGTAATATCTTTAACCAAACTGTCTGACAATATATTGGCCCAATCAAAAGAATATCCCTCTGATACTGTGTGCATAATAGGCACCCATGGTAAAAAGAAATGGGTCATGTTTTCCTTCCTGTATAGTCTACACATCATCATTGTTATGTACATTATGTGAGGTTCTAGTGTGGCAACTGGGTATACGCCATGGGAATCAACTCTGAACTTCTCGGGGTGAGAGTACCGGTCCTTAATTAAACTGGGAAGGTTTTTTTCATATTGGGCACATTACTTCTTGTCAAAGTCTACTAGCAAACTGACATTGTAAATGAAAATTGGTGCTGTAGACAATTTGTACATCACCTGTAGATGTTCTGTTTGGAAAGACCCAACTGTGACCTTTTTTGAATTGAAGATGGTCCTGGTCGGGATATCAAAATTCTCTAGCGCCCAACCGATCATATCATTATAAGGAAGGAGTCTAGGCCTCGTCACTATCTTATGTAGCTCTGATTGGGAAACAATTTTGTATTTGGTAGCTAGGGTCTCCGTCTCATCATCACCTGAGTCATCCCGGGAAATTGAACAATTCATACTGTAAAATATTGAATACTTGCGTCCAGGATTTAACGACGTCTATGTTTCTGGGTGAAGTGTCAGAAAGGATATCCGTGTTCTGTCTCTATCTTTCACCAGGTGCTTTAGTTTCTTTTCGAGGAGCCATGGTATCAAGCCTCAAAACTCTGCTATCTGTCACAGGAAATACACAAAGTTTATTACCTTGAAAACTTACTGCTCAGTAAAAGCGCACAATGAAATTCAAAATTCAATATCSTTTTCCTTTGATTATATTGATTTGCCAATACTTCTACTGACAGAGCATTTACTTTCCTTAATGAATAAGACTTAGGCAGTGGTCTAAGATCTCATTTGGAATGATTTTTGTAAATCAATTATTARTTTCATTAAATTTCGGGAAAAGAAYAGATGAAATTTGAATTTATAGGAGTCGTTATTCAGCGAAGGATTAATTATGTGATAATCATCATTAATGTMTTAGTTAATCACACTTATCGTTAAGTAAATTTCAAAATTTCAGATATTGGGATATCCTATAACGTTTCAAGGTATGACTTTTGAAACATGAAGTCACGATGTGATTATTTAATTTTAATCATGTTTAACCCTTTTAAATAGTCGTGATTAACCTAAGATAGTTTCGCGATTTCAGACATCGGGACTTTGATAATTATTCGAGGCAGGATCCCCGAAATGTGAAATCGTGATATGATTAATTAACCCTTAACCGTTTTTAATCCTTAATTAATCCAATTTAAATGCTTAAGACAATTTCACGAATTCAAATATCGGGAATTCGATAGTCGTTGCATGCAGGATCCCCGAAACGCAAAATCACGACACAATTAATTAACCATTAATCATTCTTAATTAATCTGGTTTAGAGCTTAAGGTGATTTTGTGATTTCGTCGATTGAGACTTTGGAATTGTTGTATGTTGAAATGCATGTATTGTGAAACTCCGAAACCCAATTTTTCGAATGCAGTCTTTAGTGATTTGACTTGTTAACGAGTAGGCGGCTCCATAACTTTTAATTTATTAGGGTCATTTGATTAGGTGAAAGAATACATCAATGGTGAGACTCAAGCACACGTTGCTTTTATTTAAACGAGAATGAAATCTATTAAAGTCTAAAGTTTTATAAATATATACATGTTCCAACATGTAGATCCATCTCAAGTCGAATCAAATAAGGCCATATGAGTCTGACAGGAGACCATCTCAAGTCGACTCAAATTAGTCTAGAGGAGCACGAAAAGATACCACACATCATCTCAACTCAGTCTAGAGGAGTATGAAACACTCATCACATGGAATTTCTCACAGATTGTCTCAACTCAATCTAGAGGAGAATGACCTGGATAATGTCTCATGAAGCTACAATCAACAACACTCCCTCTCAGCCAGGGAGGCATTCTCCACTAGGAAAAGTCTCTCATCAAAGTACTTGAAMTTTKTCATGGCAAGTGGTTTGGTGAATACATCTGCAACTTGCTTGTGTGTAGAAAGGTTCTGCACGTGCATTTCTTTCCTCTACACCATATCTATGATGTAATGGTATTTGATCTCAATGTGTTTCAATTTATCATGAAACAYAGGATTCTCGGAGAGCTTCACACAACTTTGGTTATCACAATGGATAACGGTGGAATCCATCTCTTGACCAAATAAGTCTACAARGAGCTTGTGAATCCACACTACTTCACAAAATTCCACACATAATGCAATGTACTCTGATTTTGCAGTACTCAAATCCACAAAAGTATGTTTYGTGCCACACCAAGAAACCATGACAGATCCCAAAGTAAAAAACAACAGGATGTGCTCTTCTGGTCCACTGCGCTCCTTGCCCAATATGCATCGGCATATCCCTGCAATCTCATGTCTACACCAGAGGCATATCTCAGGCCATAACCAACTGTGCCTCGTAAATATATCAACACATTCTTCGTTGATATATAATGTGTCTATCTCGGTTGACTCATAAATTGGCTAATTACACTCACTGCATAGCATATATCAAGTCTAGTGTTAACCATATACATCAATGATCCAATCAATTATCTGTAAATATGTGGATCAATATCGCCTGAATCAGAAGAATCCTCGTTCATCTTCTTCAGATTCATCACCATCGGTGTAGGCATGGATCTACAGTCTGTCATCCCAAATTTCTTCAATATCTCCACTGTGTATTTTTCTTGACTTAGGAAAATATCATCAGTCCTCTGCCACACTTCTAGTGCCAAGAAGTAGTGCATCATACCAAGTTCCTTCATCTCGATTTTAGAAGCTAATGCACGCTTGCATTCAACAATGAGGTTTTCTGAACTAGTGAGGAATAAGTAATCAACATATAGGACCAAAATCATGCACTCGTTACCAAAAATGTGATAGTATAGGTTGGGATCAACAACACTCTTGCCGAAACCCAAACTCATCAAGTATCCATCAATCTTCTCATACTAGGAGCGAGGTGCCTGCTTTAGTCCATACAAGGATTTATTCAACCTGTATACACGTGACTCATTCTCATATATCATGAATCCATATGGATTCTCAATGTAAACCTCTTCCTCAATATCACCATTGAGAAAGGATGTCTTCACATCCATCTGATGTAGTTTCCAACCCATGGATGTTGCAAGAGAAATAATCATATGGATGGAAGTGTATTGGGCAACATGAGCAAATGTCTCCTCATAATCTATTCCCTCCACCTAATATAATCCTCTAGCCACAAATATCACTTTGTAATTCTCGACACTTCCATTAGCTGCATGTTTGATCTTATAGATCCACTTGGAAGTCACTATAGACTTCCCTTCAGATCTTAGAAAAATATCCCACACATCATTATTCATGATGGAACGATACTCTTCAGTCATGGAATCTTGCCAAACATGATGATCTGCTGCTTCTCCATGAAAAGAAGGCTTAGTATAAATGATGTGGCTCATAGCTGAAATATAGCTCGAAAATCTCTATAGTCTCTTGCTCTCTTAGAATGTACCACGAGGAGATGCATGTCCCTCTACCTCCTACAGAGTCTATCGAGCCCATGCAAGCCTCTTCTGGCCTAGTGCAATGTCTYTGGGAACATCAACTAGAGATATGGGATCAATTGGATCAACAATTTCTCCCTCTAAAMTATTGAAGGGGGAGAATGTACTGTCTCTTCATTCTTCTCACTGTCAATATCCATATGAGTTTATTTGGATCTTTAGAAGGCTATCTCTTCCTCAAAGGTGACATCTCTACTAACCTCAATCTATCTTTGACCAAGGATTTATATATGATATGCCTTCAAAGATTCATTTTACCCCATGAATGTACCCTTTCTTCCTGAAGATTCTAGCTTGTTCCTCTTTACATTGGGTACATAAATGTATATTGGACACCCAAATATCCTGAAGCGTCCAACCTCAAGATAGGCTTCTTCATGAGTCATGTTCTTCAAAATCTGATGAGGACTCCTGTTCTAAACATACACATCTGTCATGGATGCTTATGCCCACATAATCATAGGTAGATTCTGATCATGTATCATTGCTATGGTTGCCTCAATAATGGTTATGTTCTTCCTCTCTACAACCACATTCTGCTAAGGGTTATAAGGAAAGGTGTACTCCCTCTTGATCCTTATCTCAATATAGAAATCATTGAAATATTTGGAGGTGTAATATCCTCCATTATCTGATCTCAACACCTTGATCCTCCTCCTGGTTAGGTTCTCAACTTGAGCTTTAAACTCTTGAAATATCGCAAGGAATCCATSCTTGGTATTCAAGAAGTAAATTCATGTCTTTCAAGAGTGATCATCAATGAAGAGAACATAGTACAAATATCCRTTCAAGGAAGAAAAAATCATGGGTCCACAAGCATCTGTATATATAAAGTCCAAGACCCCCTTGGATCTACTGTCACTGCTCAAGAAGGACCCGTTGACATTCTTGCCAAGAGAACAACCTCTGCAAACACCATCATTCTTGATATGTATCTCTGGAATGCCTGTCACCATCTTCCCCAGAGAGGGAAGGGATCTATAATGTAAATGAGAAAGTCTCCTATGCCATAGCTCACTCAAGCTAATAGTTTCATGTAACAGGGCCTGGACTAGTCTGAAAATAAATCCGTACAAACTGTTTTCTCGAACACCAATCACCAGGGCATAATCCATGTGTGAGTTTCCATGCAAGAACTTTTCCTTCAGATAAAATAACCTTGTAGCCTTTATCCTCTAAGGCAGAAATAGAGACAAGGTTCCTCTTCATCCTAGGTACATATAGTACCTCACTTAATTATAATGGTATGTTTGAATATAGTTGGAAATTAGAAGATCCAACTCCTTTCACACTATATCTAGCATTATCACCAAGTACAACATGCAAATGAGATTATTTCTCTACAATATCTGTAATATGTTTTCTATATCCAGTCATGTGTCTGGAAGCACCACTGTCAATTAACCAAATATCATTATCTGTAGGAACCGTGCCTAAGGGTGATGACATGAAGAAGAATGCTTCATCTTTTATGTCTTCATCTCTCTGATGTGGCTTTGGATTAACATCATTAGTGGATGCATGTTTTMTTCCTTTCTTCCTGGTAGGACAATTTCTTACAATGTGTCCACACTTGTCACATATGAAATACTGAATATTTGAATTGTCTTTTCTATGTTCATGACATGAAGCTGATGAAGTTTTCTTGTATTTGAATGATTTGTTGAAACTTTTTCTATTCCTTCTGCCTCTCTTTGCATGAGAAGAAAGAGATTGATTGTCATCATGATGGGAGTCTTGCACTCCTATGGCTATAAGTATGGTTTCCTCCTGGGTGTAGTCTTTCCATAAACGATCAAACTCAGGTAGATCTGCTCTTCCACTAATACTTTGAAGAAATGGTTCCCAATGTCTTGGAAGAACATTGAGAGTAGTCATGACAAGTTCTCTGTCTGTTATGGTTTATCCAATGGCACCTAAMTGATCTCTGATCTATGAGATCCTCATGAARAAGGTGGAAATGGTGTCAAMTTTCATCATCTTGATATTTTGAAGCTAGTGMTTCAATGCAAGAGCTCTGTTTGTGTTGTTTCTCTCAAAAATTTTCTKCAATGCATCATACATTTTGTAAGATGTCTTCAAGGTAGAAATACGAGGTAGTAGATGATCTCTTATTGATTATATTATTGCTTTTCTTTCTTTGACATCGTCTGCCTTCAAATCAACCTTCTCTTCATTGGTTGCTATTTCYGGTAGAGTATTTTCTATAAAACTCAATAGGTCATCCTCTTCTAGAGTGATTTGTAGTMTTTATTTCCATGAGCCGAAGTTGCTTGATCCATCAAGCCTATCTTCCACCAAAGTTCATTCCTCATGGCTTGCATATTCTTCACAAACCCTATCGACTAGGCTAGGAAACCTAACGTTTAGGCTGGGCTATAAAACCTAGGTTTCGTTGGACTTATGAATGCCAACAATAATCCTTTAGAAAGTCAAAAGAACCTTAGCAATTTTTCAAGAATACCCCAACAAGCTGCATAAAACCTAAAACCAAAATTCTGCAGAAACCCTAGAAACCCTAGTGTCAAAAATCAAAATTTCTCCAATTTGCAATCTAAAAGTTGTAGGAGGCCATACTTTCCTATGCAAAAATTAGGCCCAACGTTCAATTGGAAGGTGCTGAAACTAGCTTGACAATGGATGGGGCCGTTTTTGCAGTTGCATCAAGAAGGTGACGAATGGCTCTTCAATGGCTCTTCAAGAACTCTACTCCGATACCATGTTGAATGTTTGATGCTTATCTCATGCACATGTATTTTATTTCAATTTAGCATGTATGTGAACTATRAACAATGCATCAATACCATATAAAATAGCTGCARTAACCAAGATCACAAGAAGAATAACCATGCACAAGAACACAAGAGTTTATCCTAGGAAAACCCTTCTCAATMAAGGGGAAAACCCAAAAATCCTTTTCTATAGAGTCAAGAGAAGATCCCTGAAACCATAAACCCTAGAGAACACAAGAGGGTGCTTCTATGACCTTGAAAATTGCACCTAAGAGAAGTTCCCACTTCAGCCGTAAACTTAGCTTTTGAGAATGTTACAAGTGTGTGAGAGAGTGATCCACAATGGGGATCTACTCTCTTATTTATACAAGACCTAACACAACAATAGATGTCTCTATTGGCACAATAGGGACAACCTGTACAACTAAATAATATAATTAATCTTTACACAATATTAATTATCTTTACATGGTGGGCCCGACTTGTACCCTTTACACAATTAGGTTTACACAATAAATCTTACTCTTAGACACTATAGCAATGGATCCACACATCCTCTAGTGCTCAACCACTAGGGACACGTCCACATGTGCTCAACCACATGAACGTCACTCTCAACAGATCAACTCAACTAAGTCCATAGGAGTATCATCTAGAGAGCCATCTCAAGTCGACTCAACTAAGTACATAGGAGTTTGATAGGAGACCATATCAAGTTGTCTCAACTCAGTCCAGAGGAGCATGACAAAAGAACACACATCATCTCAACTTAGTCTAGAGGAGTATGACACACCCATCACATGGGCTCTCTCACATATCGTCTCAACTCAGTCCAGAGGAGAATGACCTGGAGAATGTCTCATGAAGCTGCAATCAACAACAGAAAAAATACCCTAGTTCAAAAAAGAAATCATCCAAATAAGATTCTGGGAAGTGAATTTATTCGTAATTTAAAGTCAACAATTTTTTGTTTTTTTAGGTATGGCCACACTATTTGTAGATCAGATATATTTTGATAGAGTGCTCATATTTCAGTCAAACCAACACCAATAGATGCAAAGTGATGGTGAAATTTCATAGTTTTGGTCATAATATCCAATCAGAGAAGTATGGCTACAGTTATGCTCATTCTAATTTAACCACCTCAAGGGACTCCA
Source organism: Picea mariana (assembly GCA_032191745.1). Lineage (NCBI taxonomy): Eukaryota > Viridiplantae > Streptophyta > Pinopsida > Pinales > Pinaceae > Picea > Picea mariana. Next base: position 9,776 of record JASDQU010353151.1, read on the forward strand.
TTGAAAAGTAAGTTAATTTTATAAACCCTAGTATTTGTTAAATATTTATTCCAAGAAAAAAATATTTTAATGGAAAAGATGATGGTCCTAGTATTCAATAATTCATAAAGTCCCAAAATTCATTATGGAAAGAGAAGTAGAAATCTTGTCTACACTATGGTTTCAAAGAAGATGTTGCCATATGGTGGCCGTCATTTGACTTTTCCAAGATGATGGCACTTTTCGATGAAGCATATGAAAAAATCATTTTAGATAAATGGTCTCATTATAATAGGAATGATAAAGAGAGCACCAAGGGTTTATATTCATGTGGAAAATCTATATTACATATTCATGGATGTATTCATAAAGACTAAGTCATTGTTTCAATTAACCCTAGTTTCTACCATAATTTCATCAATGTTTAGTTGGATAACATATTGCAAGTTCATGCAAAACATATCCATAACACAAAAGTTTAGGTTGAGACTATTCAAATGTTTAAATATTTGAAGCTCGCCATGGATAATAATGTGTTGCATTCTAATTTTCATGTCATAGATATGAATGATGTGGATGTTATTCTTGGATATCCTTGGATGGAATTAACTATTACAATTGATGTTAATGTGCAAATAAGTTTATAAAAATTTGGTATAAGAAAATGAAAATCACATTGCATGATATTTCTCTTAGGTAAACAAAAATAGCCTAAGGGGGCACATGAAGAAGATGACATAGAAGAACATGGAGAAATTCCTTTGGATGACAAATCCAATGAGCCACATGACTCAAAAGAACACCATGTTGAAGAGTCCAAGTCAGAAAAACCAAGAGCTAAGGTTAATGTACATCACCACCCATACCACTTGGAAAAAAAATTCATCAAGGCAGGGGTGTGAACATCAAGAAACTTATTATGGACTAGCATGGAACTAGAAATGAAAAAAATTGAGAGTCACATGGAGTCATCAAAACAATGCATGGAGATATCATAGTAGCAAAACCATGAGCAATCAGATTCTAGATCAAGGTGGCAAGGAAACAGTTGGACCCCATGTTCACATTTCACTAGGATGGATGGGTGCTCATGCTTGATACCAACTGGCTACATTACTTAACCAATCATATTGTATGGTTTATTCCCATGTTTTGAGGACGAAACATGTGAAGGAGGATGAAATGTAGTATACCTAAGGGGGTAGTGTGGGGTACCTAGGGAGGTACCCAAGGGGGATAATAATAGATATATAACTATGTATTATTATGTATGGAGGCCATTTCTAGTAAATAACGCCCAAGTAGTAATGTGAAAGAAATAAATGTAAAAATACTTACTAGAAGGTTCCACCTACTAGAATGTTCCTAGGAGGTAGATAGTACTATAAATAAGTAAAATCAAGGTAATGGATATATGATGAAGAATATTGTAATTGTAGCAAGAAAGTATTGCTTGATGAGTGTTTTCCTTCCTTAATAAATAATATATGGTGTTATCTACCTCAAGGGTTTTGTCTACATTACTGTGTTAATTTGGTTTATTATTGAAGTTAAGTATTTCTCTTATAGATTATGTTTTTAGATCTTTCACATTAAAATTAACTTTACCAACTGATTCCATCTAAGGATATCCAAGAATAACATCCACATCATTCATATCTATGGCATGAAAATCATAATGAAACGCATATTTATCCAGGGTGAACTTCAAACCTTTAAAGATTTGAACAGTTTCACCCTCAACTTGTGTGGTTTGGACATGTTTTGTAGGAATTTGAAATATGTTAACCAATTGAACATTGATTAAATTGGCAACTAGGGTTAATAGAAAAAATGACATTTTCTTTATGAATACAACCATGAACCTGTAATAGAGTTTCCACATGAAAATAAACCCTTATTGCTCCCTTTATCATTGTTATTATCATGAGACCATTTATCTAAAATGT
>JASDQU010353152.1:0-12101 GCA_032191745.1 Picea mariana
AAGGACATAGAGACGGGGGAGAGGAAGGAGCGAATGACAAAGTCTGAAAAGTGGTCGGATGGAATTCAAAATAGGGTTACGGGGATACTCAGGAGAGGTGAGTGTTCCACAGTCAAATTTTATGTATCAGAATTTTTTACTGCAAAACGTGTAAAATGAAAGAGAGCATGATGGGGAATTTCAGTGGTCGATTTGTATATTTGACGAATTTTGGGAAAGTGGCCAAGTATGGAATAGGGAAATGGTCAGGAAGACTCATTCTCGAAAGCGAGGATTGAAGTATTCTTGAACGGACCAACTCGATGACGCGCAAATGACATTCCATGATGTGTGAAATTAATGCCTGCTAATTGCATGCCTAGAAATAAGATCTTATATATAATTGGTAATTTTCAATTGAAAAATGGTGTGGGCACAGGAAACAATGATTAAGAACTGGATATTTCTTGAACTCGCCAAACCAATGATCCACGAAAGAAATTCAAAGAAATGGTGAAGTATGGAAACCGGACAGATGGGATTCAAAATGGGGTGACAATAGTTCCATAGAAGATGTGAGGACCTGATAGTTAAATTGTATGTCTTGGAAGTTTTCATTGAAAAATGTGTACCGCGGAAGAGGGAATGATAGGTAGACCGTAATACAGAAGACGGTATGATCCGAGTCCGATTGTAAATTTGTATATCATGGAAATGACAGTACTATTCAGAGGTCATGGAACAATAGAAGTCCAATCTAGAGCCCACCTACCAGGAATCCACAGTCGTAGAAGTGTCTGGGTATGGAATGGGGAAGCGGTCGGTTGGTGTCGTGATATAAGAGAACAAGTGCAAACTTGAACCCGCAAGTCTGCCCACGCAAACAACGAGACATTTTCGAAAAAAAGAACAAGTGATGAGAAATATAAAGTTAAGGGAAAAGAGAAACGAATATTTGGCCAAGTATAGAAGACGGAAAAGAAGGGCCAATATATTCACATCTGTAACAAATATCCCATTTCCTGCCAAGATCTATACTTGGAAAGAAGTGCGAAGTTGGTGGGCATAGAAAACAATGACTAGTAATACGATCTTGGTTGTATGCTTTATTTGTCAATTTGTATATCGCGAAACTCCGAGTCATTTTTTTAGCTAGCCAGCCCACAAGTCCGACTATCAATTTGTATAGTGTAGAACTCTAGGTGTTGTTTGTAGGACACAGAACTATCGAGGAAATAATTTTCCCTTTAATATAACTTATGTGATGCAGATGTAGTATGTGGCTCGTTTTAGAAATTTTCCATCCATAAACAATGGCAATCTTGAGGCTACCAGTCCTAGAGCCCGTGTGTCAATTTGTATATCGCGGAGCTTCGAATGTTGTTAGAAGGTCACGGAAAAATAGAAGTGCAATGTTGAGCTTGCCAGTGCGCAAGTCCACTAGTCAATTTGTATATCATGGAACTCTGGGTGCTACTTGTAGGACACAGAACAATCGAGGCCCAATTTAGACAAAGGGAAAGTGCTCGGTCAAAACACGTGAATCTGTCAACCTGCACAGCAAGGGATTTTCGGGAAAAAAATGATTAAGTAACTCTGAAGAGAAACTACAGGAGATAAAATAGTGGGAAAATAGAAAGGCAGAGGGCAGTTTTCGTAAGTACGAATTGGTTTCAAACGTGCCCCATTGTTGCAAAACCATCATTTTCTACTAATTGTCAACAAATGCTTTGTTAAAGATTAGATTTTATTGCAATGTGTGCGTGTAAGTGTGTTCTTTATACATTCTTCCATCACTGTAACATATTAACTTAAGTAGTAAACTTAATTTTCTACTAATTGTCGACAAATGATTTGTTGAAGATTAGATTTTATTGCAACATGTGGGTGTAAGTGTGTTCTTGATACATTCTTCCATGACTATAACATATTAACTTAAATATTAAACTTATTGCATTATGAGTTGTTCACATTAAAACTTAATAATTGCATGTCTAGAAACAAGAATGATGATTTTGCTGCAACATTGTACTTTGGTATTGCTATGTTCTCTCTGCATTTCAAATAGAATTGAACGTTGGTTTGAAAGTGTGTGTAATCCATTTTTTGTTTGCATAAAATCCTCATGGATTGGAAAGGTACATTTTCATATAATTGTTAGATGCTCCATCTTAGAACAAATTACCTAAGTAAATACTATATCGAAGAACTACGAGACCATCGAAAAATGCCGATGAGAAGAGATGTTAAATTCAGAAAAGTACCAGCAACGAAGACTCCAAGGAAAATGTTTTTTATACCAAATCCACTAAAAAAAAAAAAACACCGAGTATTGTACATCTATCCTTAGAAATTGGACCCAGTTCTTCGGGCCAAAACATTGAACATATTTGCCACAAACATAGGCATGGGATCCGCAGTAAGTAGGACCCTTGCAGTTTTCTCCTCGATGAATCATCCTGTGGTAAAATTGATAGTTTCCACAAGCTTCCTGTGAGGAAGAACACAAAAAACATTACAAGGAAAATGGAATAGCCCTTAAGTGAAAGTTAGGAGACAACTAGAAACCGCCTCTGCACAGTCGAAAAAACTTCAGGGACATAGGTTGCACGTGCAATTTCAGAGGCCCAAATTAGTCCATTCTGGGTGGAAGCATATGAATAGTGGAAATATGCCTTGCACCAGTGGGAGTTATGGTCCTCATTCCCAAAGATGTTAATTGCATATCCAGAGAAAAGGACAGGAGTCTCACAATTGAATATTTTTTTGTCTTGAAATATATCTATGGGAGCATCAACATATCATTTCCTTATAGTGAAAGTATTCCACCCAGAATAGACTAATTTGGACCTCTGGAATTCCTACTTTCGATCTGCAAAGAGGCTATTGCGTTCAACATCGATTTCTTTTCTAAAACTCCTTTTTGTGTTGTTAGGACTGCCATCACTCAACTAGGAAGTTGTGTCCTTTATGGTTGATTTCAATTTGGGCGCAGGAGTGGGAACAGTCTCTGCATTGCCATTATCAATTGTCGTATCATTGTCCATCAAATCATCTTCTTTCATCTTGGAATCCATGAGATCAACCTCTGTGCCAGCCATCAATGCAACTCGGTAGGTTCTATGAGCAGGCAGGGTTGCCTTGGAATTCTTTGGCTTGAAATATATCTCTCGGTGTACCAAGGGACCATCTCCTTTTTTTCTTTTGGGCAGAGGGAGATGAGTAGTGAGAATGTGCCCTGGAATACTAGAATCTCTAACCATTATGCCCGAATGTGTTTAATGTATATGGACAGAACTACTGCCACAAGTTAACGAGAATTTTCTGTTTTCTCCAGACGATGTTTGAAATGAAAATTGGGGAGGGATAATATAACCCACCCCAAATTATGGTTTAATGCGTATCAATGGAAGATATCCTTGAGCCTTTCGCTGATCAATCACAATCTGCAGGGTTCATGTGGAATGAGTTGTTACAATTAAAGATCACTAATTGCATATTTAGAAAAAAGTGCGAAGGTGGCAGTGACGGCGAAGAGAGATTAAGAATTAGATATTTGTTAAAGGCACCAACCAGTCAGTGCATGAAACAGGTTGCATCATGTTTGAAATGAATAATTGGAAAGGATAACACTCTTCTCCGCAAATCTTGGTTTAATTCGTAGTAATCATAAATCTTCTAGTATTATAGATTAATAATTTCATATTTGGAAATAAGTACAGAGGTAGTGGTGATGGCGAATTACGACCAAGTATTGTACATTTTGTCCACCCACCAACCTGCAAAACAGATTCCAAAAAATGCTCAAGTATGGAAAGCGGTCGACTGGGTTACAAAAAAAGGGCCAAAAGATATACCTGCCTATGCAAGAACCCACGATTCAAAACGTTTGTTCAATATGAAATGGGGAAGCAGTCAGTTAGGCTAGTGATATAAAAGTAACAATGGAAATCTGAAGACATGAATCCGCCAAATCCCGCACCTAGACATTTTCTAAAAAATGCGTAAGAAAGGGAAAGAAGAGGAAAAAGAGAAAGCAGATGGCAATTTTCAGAAGCGGGAATTGCTATAAGAAAAAACCATTGATTGTATTAACAATAAATATGGAGAGCATTAAACATATTAACAGGTTCTTCAATCAAGGAATAGATATAGCAAGCAATGCTTATAGTTTCCAGGATCTGTTTGTATAAGAGAAGCATCGAAAAGTTACAAGAAAATCATTTTTTTGGATGTTTATGTAAAGTTTCTGTACTGTTAGCTTCACCGCAAATATAACAACAACAAATTTGAATTTTAATGTCCTCTCATTGATATGATTGTTCCATTAGACATCGCATAGTATATATTATTTTATTTCAAATTGTTTGCTAGTTTGTAGATCGTGGACGTCAAAGTGTTGTTTGCAGGCAGCGAAACAATGGAAACACAATATTGAACCCGCCTATCCGATAATGCACCTATTCGGAAAACTGCGATCCAAAAAAGTTTGTACAATATGAAATGGGGAAGCGGTCAGTTGGGCTGGTAATATAAAAGTAAGTGAAATATGAAGACGTGAATCCGCCAACTTCCGCACCTAGAAATTTTCCAAAAAAAGAGTAATAAATCTTGGTACAATGTTATAATATTCTATAAATTACTAAATCTCATGTCGTGGTTGGTCAGACTCGTGATACATAAGAATGACTATAAATGTGAACCCGCTAGTCCGCCAACCTGTGAGGCCAGAATTGTTGGGTGCAAAATGTATATGACAAAAGTGTTGGGTGAAAAATGTATATCACGGAACAAGCGGGAATTTCTAGGTGCGGAAGTTGGCAGATTCACATATTCACATTTCACTTAATTTTATATCACCAACCCGATGGACCGCTTCCACATTTCATATTGCAATAAACGAATATAAAATGCCCGAATTCCAATTGTGCTATCATATCAACACTAGGGCCTTAAAATTCAAATAACCCACAATTCTGCTTGTGAATTTGTATATCGTAGAATGCTGAGTGATATTTGTAGGAAACAAAACAATAGAGGCCCAATTTTGAGCCTGCCTACCTAAGAAACCACAATCCAAAAAGTGGCTAAGTATGGAATTAGAGATCCGTACATGCTCTATAAAATCTCATGTCCATACTTTATAAAAGTACATATTTAGTATGTATTACTCATTTTTCGAAAAATTTCTAGGTGCAGAAGTTGGCGGATACATGTGTTCAAATTTCCACCAACTTTTATATCACCAACCCGACCGACCTCTTCCCCATTTCATATTGTACAAAATTTTTGGAACGCGAGTTTCTGAATACACAGGTTTTTGTTTTAAATAAGATATTTAACATCCTTTAATAATTTTATGTAATTAAATTGTACAATATCAATACCTTAGTATTGAAAATAATATTTTTAGGTAGTGTTAGATAGTTAATGCAAATCACCATCCATAAACAATCACAATCTTGACCCCGCCAACCCTGGAGTTCGTCTGTCGATTTGTACATCGTGGAACTCCAAGTGCTGTTTGGAGGACACAAAACAATAGAAGTGCAATGTTGAGCCAGCCAGCCTGCAAGTCCCCCTGTCAATTTGTATATCGTGGAACTCTTGGATGCTATTTGTAGGACACTGAACAATAGAGGCCCAATTTTGAGCCCACTAGCCTGAGAACCCGCGATCCAAAAAGTGGCTAAGTATGGAATGCGAGATCCGTACATGCTCTATAAAATATTATGTCCATACTTGATAAAAATACATATTAAGTATGTATTACTCATTTATTCAGAAAATTTCTTGGTGCGGAAGTTGGCGGATTCATGTCTTCAGATTTCAGTTACTTTTATATCACCATCCCAATCAACCGCTTGCCCGTTTCATATTGAACAAACATTTTTGTCTAATTAAATTGTACGATGTCAACTCTGACTATTGTTTGGATGACACAAAACAATAGGACTACAATGTTGAGCCAGTCAGCCCGCAATTCCGCTTATCAATTTGTATAATGTGGAATTCTGGGTGCTATTTGTAGGACACAAAACAATGTAGGCCCAATTTTGAGCCAGCCATCTCGAGAACCCGTGATCCAAAAAGTGCCTAGGTATGGAATGCGGGATCCGTACACTCTGTATAAAATCTGATGGCCATATTTTATAAAAGTACATATTAAGTATGTATTACTCATTTTTTCGAAAAAATTTCTTGCTGCGGAAGTTGGTAGAGTCACGTCTTTAGATTTCAGTTACTTTTATATCACAATCCCAAACAATCACTTGCCTGTTTCATATTGAACAAACATTTTTGTCTAATTAAATTGTACAATATCAACTCCAACTATTGTTTGGATGACACAAAACAATAGGACTGCAATGTTTAGCTAGCCAGCCTGTAGGTCCACTTATCAATTTGTATAACGTGGAATTCTGGGTGCTATTTGTAGGACACGAAACAATGTAGGCCCAATTTTGAGCCAGCCAGCCCAAGAACCCGCGATCCAAAAAGTGCCTAGGTATAGAATGTGGGATCCGTACATTCTATATAAAATATGATGTCCATATTTTATAAAAGTACATATTAAGTATGTATTACTCATTTTTTCGGAAAAATTTGTTGCTGCGAAAGTTGGTAGATTCACTTCTTAAGATTTCAGTTACTTTTATATCACCAATCTGACCAACTGCTTGCCTGTTTCATATTGAACAAACGTTTTTGTCTAATCAAATTGTACGATATCAATATTTAATATGAATAATTTAGTATTGAAAATAATGTTTTTTTATAATGTTAGATATTTGATAGAGATTACCATCCATAAACAATCACAATATTGAGGCCGCCATACCTGGAGTCCATCTGTCAATTTGTCTGTAAACAATCAAAATCTTGAGGCTGGCAGCCCTGGAGTCCTTCTATCCATTTGTATATCGCGGAACTCCGACTACTGTTTGGATGATACATAACAATAGGAGTGTAATTTTGAGCCAACCAACCTGCAGGTCCTCTTGTCAATTTGTATAACACAGAATTTTGGGTTCTATTTGTAGGACACAGAAAAATAGAGACCCAATTTTGAGTCTGCCATCCTAAGAACCCACGATCTAAAAAGTGACTAGGTATGGAATGCGGGATCCATACATGCTGTATAAAATCTGATGTCCATATTTTATAAAAGTACATATTAAGTATGTATTACTCATTTTTTCAAAAAAATTCTTGCTGCGGATATTAGCGGATTCATGTCTTCAGATTTCAGTTACTTTTATATCACCAGCCCGACTGACCACTTTCCTGTTTCATATTGTACAAACTTTTTTTTGTAGTTAAATTGTACAGTATCGATATTTAATATTAATAATTTATTATTGAAAATAATGTTTTTTGATAATGTTAGGTAGTTGATAGGGATTACCGTCCATAAACAAGAGCAATCTTGAGGACGCCAACCCTGGAGTCTGTCTGTCAATATGTATATCGCAGATCTTCGTGTGTTGTTTGGAGGACACATAACAACAGGAGTGCAATGTTGAGCCAGCCAGCCCACAGGTCCACCTGTCAATTTGTATAACGCAGAATTCTGGGTGCTATTTGTAGGGTACAGAACAATACATGCCCAATTTTGAGCCCGTCAGCCTGAGAACCCACAATCCAAAAAGTGGCTAGGTATCATTTCAAGGCTACTTGATTCGATAGGAAAACGTAGTTCAATTAATAATAAATAAACTACAAAGTAAAATTAATGATATATATCCTATAATATTAATATTAAATGTTGCATTCATTGTTAATATGTGATAATGTTTTGTTAAATTTTATTGTTTCTTTCCCTACAAATAGCACACAGAGTTCTGTGATATACAAATTGACAAGCAGACTTGCGGTCTATTTGAATTTTAAGGCCCTCATGTTGATATGATAACACAATTGGACTTCGGGTAGTTTATATTCGTTTATTACAATATGAAATGGGGAAGTGGTCCATCGGGCTGGTGATATAAAAGTAAGTGAAATGTGAAGACGTGAATCCACCAACTTCCTGACCTAGAAATTATCTGAAAAATGAGTAACACATACTAAATATGTACTCTTATAAAGTATGTACATGAGATTTTTACAGAGCATGTACGGATCGCGCATTCCATACTTGACCACTTTTTGGATCGTGGGTTCTTGGGCTGGTGGGATCAAAATTGGGCCTCTATTACTCCGTATCCTACAAATAGTACCCAGAGTTCCATGATATACAAATTGACAGGCAGACTTGCGGATTGGTTGGCTCAACATTGCACTTCTATTGTTCCGTGTCTTCCAAACAACACTCCGAGGAAACACATAATACATACTAAATATGTAGTTTTGTAAAGTATGGACTTGAGATTTTATAGAGCATGTACGGATACCTCATTCCATACTTAGCCACTTTTTGGATCGCGGGTTATCGAGATGGCAAGCTAAAAAATGGGCCTCTATTGTTCTGTGTTCTACAAATAGCACCCAGAGTTCTGCGATATACAAATTGACAGGCGGACTTCCGAGATAGTTGGTTCAACATTGCACTTCTATTGTCTCATGTACTCCAAACAACACTCAGAGTTCCATGATATATAAATTGACAGACAGACTCTAGGATTGGCAAGCTCAAGATTGTGAATGTTTAAGGATGATCATCCTATGTAACATTATCTAAAAAACATTATTTTGAAATACTTAATGATTAATATTAAATATTGACATTGTACAATTTAATTACATAAAATTATCAATATTGAACCCGTCTATCCGGTAACTCACCTATTCTCAAAACCGTGAGTCAAAATTTTTGTACAATATGAAACAGGGAAGGGGTCAGTTGGGTTGGTGATATAAATGTAGGTGAAATCTGAAGACGTGAATCCGCCAACTTTCGCACCTAGAAATTTTTCGAAAAATGAGTAATACATACTAAATATTCACTTCTATAAAGTATGGACATGAGATTTTATAGAGCATGTATGGATCCCACATTCCATACTTAGCTACTTTTTGGATCGCGGGTTCTCGGGCTGGTGGGCTTAAAATTGGGTCTATATTGTTTCGTTCCCTACAAATAGCACCAAGAATTCCACGATATAAAAATTGATAAGCGAACCTGCAGGCTGGCTGGCTCAACATTGCACTTCTATTATTCTATGTCCTCCAATCAACAGTTAGAGTTCCACGATATACAAAGTGACAAACAAGCTCCAGGGCCGGCGAGCTTGAGATTGCATTTTTTTACGGATGGTGATCCCTATCAACTATCTAACATTATCTAAATACATTATTTTGAATACTAAATTAGTAATATTAAACATTGATATTGTACAATTTAATTAGACAAAAAAGTTTATACAATTTGAAATGGGGAAGAGGTCGGTCGGGATGGTTATATAAAAGAAAGTGGAAATCTGAACACGTGCCTCCACCAACTTATGCACCGAGAAATTTTCTGAGAAATGAGTAATACATACTAAATATTTACTTTTATAAAGTATGGACATGAGATTTTATAGAGCATGCACGGATCCCTCATTCCATACTTAACCACTTTTTGGATCACGTGTTCTCGGGTTGGCGGTCTCAAAATTAGGCCTCTACTGTTCTGTGTCCTACAAATAGCACTCAGAGTTCCACGATATACAAATTGACAGGCGGACTTGCGAGTTGGCTTTCTCAACATTGCACTTCTATTGTCTCATGTCCTCCAAACAACACTCATAGTTCTGTGATATACAAATTGACAGACAGATACCAAGATTGGCAGGCTCAAGATTGTGATTGTTTATGGATGGTCATCCTATCTAACATTATATAAAAACATTATTTTCAAATACTAAATTTTTAATATTAAATATTGATAGTGTACAGTTTAATCACATAAAATTATCAAAGGATGTTAAATCGCTTATTTTAAAAAAATGAACGAAACAAAACAAAGTTTTTTTAAATGCTATCACCTCAAGCATAACAATGACCGATTTGAATTTTAAGGGCCTCTTGTTGATATGATAGAACAATTGGAATTTTCATAGTATATATTAGTTGATTTCAAATTATTCCAAGATATTAATTTTACCAAGTTCAACGATCAAGGAAAAATGCTAAAACAAGCCACATATTACATCTGTGTCACAACGCCATACAAATTGATAGGCAGATTTGCAGGCTAGCTGGAAAAAAAATTGCAATTCTATTGTCCCGTGTCCTCCAAACAACACTCAGAGTTCTGCGATATACAAATTGACAAACAAAGCATACAACCAAGAACCAACTAAACTTCAAACAGGTTGCAAGCAACTTTCCACAAGGTTCCATAGAGCATGAGACATCGACCTTTGCATCAAACTATTGATTAAGGTTGGTATTCATTGATGTCAACCCTTGAAGAAAGTCCCGCAACACAAAGTTTTGGGTAATGGACCCAAGATTTTTTGATGTAAATATGACTCATTATTGTCTTGTCATGGTTGATAAGAAGTAAATATGGATTAACTCCAAAGTGGTCCCCTTATGGTGAAAGCCCTCACAGGAAGACGCTTTGCAGAGTAAGAGAACCCATGCTTAATTGTGGAATAATGAGATCCTAGATGGGTAGTTATTTTCATTCCATTTCCGGTGGTATGTGGAACGTCACATAACTCCTTACGGTTAGAGAGTTATGGCCATGAGAAGTTGGAGACCCCAAGTTTGGGTAATGGACCCAAGTTTGTTTGATGGATAAATGTACGAGTTATGATATATTTTCATATAATACTATTCTATATGGATAGTGCATGTCATTCCATTTCTGTTGGTATGTGGAATGTCACATAAATCCTCACGGTTTGAGAGTTATGGCCTTACGAAGTTGGAGGACCCTCATATGTCATCTAGAAGCCCCAAAATGTCAAAGTAGTCAAAGTGGTTTAAGAGATTTTAAAAGATAAATAATAAAGTGAATTAATGAGTGTATTATAATTTAAAGTGAATACAAAATAAATTATTTCAATAATAAATTTAATGGATAAATTAGAAGTGGGTTAACCCTAAAATAAGGAAAGTGGGGCCAAGTGACCTAGAAGATGTTTTTAAGGAAGCTACTTGGAAAGTATAAATAAGAGGCAAGGCTCTCTCATTTTAATCACACTTGAGAATATTGAATATATATAGGTGTCTAAGGTAACCAAGGATATCCAAGCTGAAATTTTGAGGGAAGGTGAAGAAAATAATGCCGAAATGCAAAGAAAGATAAATTCTTTTGATGGTGCTTTCTAAGGTATGTTATTTACAGGTCATCTCACCATTTTCGCTATAACTTGTTTTATATAATGATTCATACCGTGAAATTTCTATGCCATTGAGAAAACATATCCAAGTATCTATGGTAAAAAAATCAACTTGTGGGTCATTGTATTTTTTGAGTTACACTCTGTGGAAAATAGGGTTTGTGGCTAGTCCTTAAACTAGTCAAAAACAGGTGTTTTAGGTAAAAACATCATAACTTCTTCATAACAGATCAAAATTAAGTGAAAACAAATGTGTTGGTTAGGGTAAATTCTGTAGTATATTTTGTAACAATTTCAGAGCAATTCAACAAATATTTTGTGCGGGGCACGCTCTACAAGGTCGCTCTCTAGAATAAGCCAGAATTCAACAAGGTATGCCATTTTTGCTATAAATCCTTTTCTGAGAGGTTTCAAGTAGTGACACCTGGAGGAATTGCATAAAACACACTGAATAACATTGTGTATCCATTTCATATATTTATACATTATAGGTACAAAGTTATGATTACTTTAAGTTAGGGTTGTTGACTAATCCAAAACTAGGCATGTGAGACTAAAGAAAAGTTTGATGAAAATGCTAGTCTCTTGTTGTTGAAGTTAAGGAAGGTTTGCAGGAATGTGATCATATAAACCAGGTCTATTACAGAGCTACAAATCAGATTTGGATGATGAAATTGATGAGGAATTTTGGTTGAGGTACATGTTGAGTACATGGTTGAGACAAGTAGTTGATGAGTTGGCACATACATGAGGTGTATAATCGATGATGTTGGTACATATTGATGAGTCATAGTTGATGAGTAGTTGAAACATGATTGGTACATACTTGGTACATCATTGGAT
>JASDQU010353153.1:0-12082 GCA_032191745.1 Picea mariana
TCCCACGTACCAAAGGGATGGGGATGTGTTTAATCTGCAGAGCATACCTAGGAATAGCGACGCAGCATGCTCACCCTGGCATCCACTCAACTCAGACCAAAACCCAGTTTGGGATACTTAAGTCGAACAAAGAAAACAAAGAAAGGGTGAATGTGGGATGGGTGGAGATTTGAATCTGGACTACTAGTACTGAACATTTATTGTTAGACCAAAACCCAGTTGAGTATAGGCATCATCATTGACTATTTTCAATTTTGATTTTTTTTACAGCATACAAACCCTCTTATCTAAGATCGATCCTCTTATATAAGACCATTTCATTTGATATGATAGGATTGCCCTAATTGTGTATCCATGTCAACTTTGTGCCCTTAGTGAATTGTAGGGAGACCATTCCATTTGATATGTGATAGGAATGCCCTATTTGTGTATCCACCCCAACTTTGGAATTTCATTAAATCGTAGTATGGTAGGCTAACATTATGGGCCATGGCCTGGTTAGTGTGTAGGTAGGCCCTTTTTTTTTTATATTGGTAAACAAATTTATTCTTTTGTGTAGAGTTAAGAAATCAAGAGACCTTGAGACTTTTGTAACATCTCTGGCCATCCACAGACCGGGTAATGCTACCATGCGGAATATAAACTTATATGATATATATGCATTTTAATCGAAATAAAACACATAACACAATAAACACAGAATTACTACTACCCGTTTAGATTCAAACAAGATTAACAGTAAATCCTCATTCAACGAAATACATGATAATATTCAAACATCAGTAGCACAAACATGCATAAAATACATAATTAAGCGCAACAATGATACTTATCTTTTAGCTGGAGTAAATACACCAATTGCGTGCAAACCTTCCAGGAACCTCTCAGCCTTAGACTGTGTTGCTCATCACTCTCAGCAGTAGGTCACCCCCGAGTCGAGACTAAACTCCATCGGGCAAAGAAATTCTAGGTTTGGCAAGGACAACAAGGAAGTTGCACAAAGCAACAGGAAGGATATTTTATCCCAGGAGCCACTTATGCCCATAACCCACAGACCCTCATTCCCCACACGCCTGCTCCACCCCAGGAGGATACACCTTCACTAATACAAGTCCATCGGCTAGTACACCTCCCTTACCTTGGGTTTCAACAATAAGCTAGACCAGAAGTCTCATAGTACTGTAGTTGCTACAAGACTCCCTTCCAGGAGAACTCACTTCCGAGCAAACTCTCCCACCTAGGAAAGATGATCACAGACTTGACAACTTGATTCTTCAATTCAACTCCTAAGCATTACTGCAACAACATTCAACAAACATCCGGGTGATGACAGCAACATGAATCAGTTATGGACACCCAAAATGGCAATGGCCAGACACTAAGACATAACACGACTCATGCAAAATATGGAAGCAACCCAAAAACGGTTCAAGTACGAACTCGGCTCTGCAAAAGCGGATAGGTTGGGTTCACAGGACATATAGGTCGAATTTTCCCTCATCTGACGGGTTTCTCAGACGTGTGAGGTTATGCAGAGGCTAGACGATGAATCGGGAATGGAAAACGAACCCCCTTCCCATGAGCGGTCTTTTCAACGGTGCGTAGGTACCCAGAGGTTGACGTCCCAGGCCAACGAGTTCAGGCGGAGGATGCCAGAATGGGGAGTGAACCCCTTCCATGATTTGACTCTTGGGTTTTAGCTGCATGAGCCCAGGTCGACACCTGTCTCTCTAGAGCTGCATGCACTCCACTTAGCATACGTTCCCTTTCCAGGAACTTAGGACACACTCAACATGTCCACCTTAACCTTCAAGAATTAATATTAAAATATTATTTCTTTAGAGGTAAGCCCCCTAGCTTAGCCCCTAGGCCCAAACACTTATCCCCCTCCCTTGCCTAGCCTTGTGGAAGCTTAGTCCCCCATCACTCTTTCTTCGTGGTTGGTCTACACGTAGCGATGTGCATATTTTTATAATTGATTTTGCATAATTACATATACAAAACAGGCTCATGGCCTTAGCATCCTGGGCTCTCTGGCCTAATCACCACATAAGCCTCCTAGCTTATTATTACTCGGCTCACCAGCCTATCAAATATGTTTACAATTCATAATTACAACTGGGGCTCTACCTGGGAATATTATGATCCCCTCCCCTTATTTTTGCATTGCCCTCAATGCAACTTGTTTATAGTAACATATATAATTCAAACAATCTTCAAAAGCTCAAAGATTTAGCTATTGGAAGCCCATTATTCACCTAGTGCTTTACTTTCAAGTACCAATTCTGGTATCCATACTGCAGCTGAAACTCAATTGCTCTATTCCATAGAGTTTCTTCAGGAAAGCATTCAGCTTATTGTTCCTTGTTACATGCTTCAATTAAACCTCATTGAAAGCACCGAATGGATGTAGATCCACAATGTTCCATCCATTGATAAACTGTTAGCAGTGCTATGACTCCACAGACGTAAACACTCTGCTCGTACATCTATTCATTTGGAAGCCACATTAGAACATACATGCAATTCTAATAACATTATAACCTCTATATGAATTATGAGATACATAGCATACAATGAATAATGAATTGATACTTATCTTTTGATTGAGAAGACTTCCATATCAACATGGTCTAGGCCAAGGTACCAAACCTTAGCAGTACTCTAACCATCCAAACATCAACAACACTCCAACCAACGGTCTCTCATTCCCCACATGCATGTCCCACCCTAGGAGTGTACACCTTCATTGTCACACAGTCCATCGGCTGCTACACCTCCCCTTTCTTGGGCTTCAGCAACAGGCCGGACCGGAAGTCTCAGAGCACCGTGGCTCAAGGAGTTCCAACTGCCCTCAGAGGTCTCCAATCAACATCTTCCCGAGCTACTCTTTGTAGTCAACATTCTAACTTTTATCAACATCATCTCATTTGCATCACCCACATGCAGTTATCATGAGAAAACATAAAAGAATTCATTTAGGAACTCCAACTTAGTTCAAAAAGGAATTCAACTTTTTTCCCAAAACATGAAATTCCATTTCATAATTCATCTTGGTTGTTTCCATATTATGATTGCAACATTCCTTGTGGTTTTCCACAAGCACCAAACTGCATACCATTTTTCCTGCAGGGCTTCATCTTGCATATTGCTAACAATTGTCAGTATTTGTTGTACATCATAATTCAATTGCAATATGTACAAAATCTTATGCAGTGATCTTAGAATTTCCTACACCTAGCAATTCAATCACAATCACCCAACATTTTAATGAAATAGATTGACTCGTCATTCTATGCATATGCATGTTCACAGTAATATCTGTAAGTTCATTACTTCCTTTTTTCTGAACCAGAAAATTTCTTGTAGCCAATGCTCATGTGACTACTTGACTTGCAACTTTCCTGTTGCAATGTCTAGCAACTCCTGAAATGTCCTCATCTTCATGAGTTCACAACATTTTAGTTGTTAGTAATAATTATTTCCATGAAATAATATATATATGCATGTACTTACAAAACATATTCAACCATTGCATTTATTATACAATACTATCACTTACTATGCATGAGTGCAATTCTCAATGCATACTTATTCAGTGCACCTTGCATTAAATTACATAATGCTCTTTATCTTAGTCATGTATCTCACCATCCATGAGTTGGAATTCTGGTCAATGTGTTGATACATTCTCCACACACTTCCTATTGTCTTCCCAATTAGTTGGATGCCTTCCTTTTCGACCCGAACACTAAACCAATAATACAATTTTGTGGTGTTTATTAGTGTTAGCAAAAATGTTGCAGTTCAAGTTTTATTTAAATATAGGAAGCTTTTAACACCTGTGTGGCTCATAACATTTCCATATCCATACCTTGCCATATCCAACCATGTCCTAGTCTCATACATGACTAGCTTATTGGCATTCATTCCTATAACAAGTTCTTATCTTTTAATTCTTTGGTTATTACCTCATAACCAAATTAGCATGACATTCTACTATGTCAGTGTGTGCATTTAGAAGCTAAAAAGATTTGAATTAATACAGGCCTCCAGCCTTTACCACATCGAGTGATATGCATTCAATAATATAATGATGTGATTTTATATAATAACTCTGGCTGAGGAAATTCTTACCTAAATTTTCTTTCAACAATTATGCAAAAAGAGTAATAAAAACTCATACCTGCATGACTGCCATTAATAAATTTTATACGACCTGAATGTATGATGGCAGTAGAAGTGACACAACCCGCTCTACCTCAGCAAGGGTTTGCCGACCTCTCAGTCTTAGATCTTCACAAAACTGAGCTAGATTAGCTCTTTCAGGTCCCTGCTGGAACCTCCATGAAATAAATCCACAGGTCCTTATGTGAAATTCTACCCGCGTGAACAAACACCAGGCGCAAGCTTCCTCCCCGTGACCACTGGCTGTGACCACACGCCTAACCAAAAGGTGCTTTGTGACTTTGCATGTCGGGCAATCATGTGTGACCCAACCCCGACTCTCCAACTCTCGAACTATCGAACTAGAGCCTAGCGTGTGCTAGCTCCTTTCCTTTGGCTCCCACTGATGTGACCTATTAGAAACACAAGACCGTGAAGCAATAAAATAAAACAGAAATCAATGTTCACAGACCTCTTCGAGGGGGCAACCTCCAGTCAAGCAGTGCTCTGTTACAGTAATCTCCAAGCTAGGGTTTTCATACCCTCGATCCTTATTTATACTAAATATGTCTATCAAGAGAAGCATCTAGGGGAAGATCCTTCTAGAAGCGGAAGTTTTTATTAGGTCTTCTTACATCTGCCTTATTCTATTTTATTGAAAGGCCTTATTAATATTGACCTTTATTACATCTGAATATATTGCTCTACCTATGTGCGGGTTAGGACCCTAACATGATCTCTCTCTCTATGGCCAAATACCACGTGGGTTGCAGTTTTACGATACCACTACTCCTTTCGGGCTTCGTTTCTCGAACCCCTTTCTCCTTAGAGGGTCGCTTCGACACTTAGTCGACTTTTGGATTTGTGCACCCCTTGCAACAGATCTTTGCGTCCCTTTACGAGAAAACTCAATCTATTTCTCCTGAGATTTTTGAGTCAAAGACTCTGTCGACACACTCCTTGCACCCAGAGACACTCTGAACCTCGAATTTTGTCCTTTTCGACAACAATTCACTCTAAAATCTTTGTCTCATTAGCCACTAACATGGCCCATCCAAGCTCAGTGTTGTAACCATGGCTCTGATACCATATTGTAACATCCCCGACCATCCACAGACCGGGTAATGCTACCATGTGGAATATAAACTTATATGATATATATGCATTTTAATCGAAATAAAACACATAACACAATAAACACAGAATTATTGCTCCTGCAACTTTGTTTAGTATACTTTGTTGAATTTTTCCTTTAATGTTTTCTCTAACAAGTAAATCAGTTTGAAATTATATACATCATTGATTTATATTTCAGATTGGTTTGGATGTCAAATGATTTACATTTTTTCCTCTGAAATCACTTTAGTAATATCAAGACCTGTAAAAATTTTGTTCCTTAATTTTTAACTCTTGTTAGAAACCTCATTTTTTCTTTAATCATTGTCTATTGAAATATAAGATTCTTTCTTGATTAAAGCCTTATATTTCTCTGTAGTGTTTATTTGTTGTTTATAATTTTTGAAATTGTTACAAAACCAGGAAATGGCCTTGAATGTGTTTACATTACTATTTTAGATTTTAAAATTGTTTTCCTTGATCTCATCTCTGGAAATCTGAAGTAACCAATTTATTTAAATCCATTTACAAACAAATAAAGTTTTATCATCCATGACTGTCCCTAGTAGCAGACAACCCAATGTTGAACCAAGCCTTCAGGACCAAACCAGCACTGCCTTAAATTTATTCAATAGCATTTTACAAACAAAAACTAACCGAGTTGAGTTAGAACGATCATGGGATACTATTGAGCGAGACATTAGCATCCAAGAACAACAGGAAGCAAGACAGAGACAATTGAGAAACTGAATCTGCTGTGATCTTTCTTTGATTCCTTATTCCCAAATTATTTCTTTAAATCATTTACGGATGCTTTGACGGTATGTTTTATAGCCTTAAAACATAAACTCAAGAACAACAGGTTGCATGATGAAGTGTGACAGATTCTTCTCCAAATATCTCTGGTTCTTGGGTAGCCAAAGCCTCAACAATTTCCATAGTATCCAACAATATTTGTTCTAACCAAATGGGTTCTTCTAACACTTCATCTACATCCATAGCTCATGGCCTCTCCTCAATTTCAAGTATTTCTAGTCCTGTTTCCTGAGTCTCTCTCTTTCTTTTAACATAAGTATGTACAACATGGGATTTTGCAAATTTTTATTTGTAGGGTCTTTGTCACCACCATCATTTGTATTTTCGGTAGGTGTTTTTCTTGGTTCTATACCGCTACTTTTAGATTTTTTTTTATAAAAAATACCTCTTTATAAAACATTGTGTGAATTAGGGTTTTTCTTGTGGCTTCTCTGCCCTTTTTTCTATAACACTCATTAGTTCTAGCAAGTTCTTCAACATCATTCATGGCTTCATCAATTGAGGCCTCAGGGAGATTTTGATTGTCTCCTACTCCTTCCTTGAACCTGTTGGATCATGTTTTCATTGATGCCAATGGGTTGATTATTTGGGAGATTGATGGATCATACGTCATTGATGCAAATGGTTTGATTGATTGATGTCAAGTAATTGATTGATTGATGATTGATGAACAATGTATATGCATTGATGAGAATGATAGATGTCCAAGTGGAAACCAATTGATAAANATATGATGCAGTGGTGAATTGATGCAAAGATAAATCATTAGTGTCTTATCATGGTTGATAAGGTGCACAAATGGATGAAATCCTAAGTGGTCCCCTTATGGTGAAATCCCTCATGGGAAGACTCTTTATGGATTGAGTTATCCTAGAAGAACGATTGGAGGAACCATGCTTGCATGTGGATTAATGAGATTAAGATCAATGAAGTTGTTGGTGAAACTATCCTATATGGATAGTGCTTGACATGCCATTTCCGGTGGTATGTGGAATGTCACATAACTCCTCATGGTTTGAGAGTTATGGCTCTACAAAGTTGAAGGACCCCCATATGATGGCTTGAAGCCCCAAAAGGTCAAAGAAGTCAAGATGATTGAAAAGAAGAAATCATTATTTAAATGATAAAGTAAAGTGACAAAATCAAGAAAGATTATTTAAATGATAAAATGAAGCGACAAAATCAAGAAGGAATATTTAAATGATAAAGTATTGGAGAACTTTCTATTCATGGAAAGTGGTTAACCCTANATAAGGAAAATAGGTTAAGTGACCTAGAAATGGGTTAAGTAACCTAAAAATGGGTTAAGTGACATAGAAGATGAAAGTATAAATAAGAATTTAGGATCTCTTGTAACATGCACATTTTAGTAAGAATCCTTTTGTGTGGATCAATGGAGAGCTTCTTGTGGATATCTTTTGGAGTATTGATGGAGAGCTTCTTGTGAGAGCATCTTAATGATGTGGATCTCTTGAGCATGATTGAAGATCTATTCCAAGGAAGAGAGCGAGAGGAGGATCTCATGGACGCATCAAAGTTTCGACAATGTTGGATATCTTGATGGCAAAATTCTCGGATTCACAGAGAACCCTATTTTCTAATGCCCATGCGGGCTGTCTGTGTATAGGGTGCATGTACACACAGGCTGGCTATGCATAGGGTGAGTGTACACACGAGATGACTGTGTACAAGGAGCGTGGAGTGGAAAAAATCATGGAGATTTGTGTTTGAGCTAGTGCCAAGCTCTTGGATGATGAGGCAAGTTCTACATCTGCAATCTATGGCCTTAGATCTATCACCGAGACATTGGTATGGTTACATTATTGTCTTGATGGATACGATTGTTTGATGTGTTATGCATTCTTAGGGTATTCTTGGCATGGCTTCTATGATGTGGTTCAGTTTGGTCTATTTGGTTGATGGAGTGAGCAACACTCTTATGATTTAGTAGTGACATGATTGATATGGTATACTAGTTGTTTATACATGATTGAGATAGCATTCATATTGATTTGTTGTGGAGCATGAGCAATTTATTGGAGATCTTGGATGTGTTGTGACTGGCTGTGGGTCAGTTTGGATAGTGGAAGACAAAAGAGAAAGTAATTGCAGGTTGCAGAGAAGCTGAGCATGTGAAGAAAAGAAAAACCCTAGTTTCTTAGAATCATACACTTATTTCATTATACATTTGTCACGTTCACACGCAGACTGTAGTGAGCCAGGGCACGTGCACACATGGTCTGCACTACTAACAGATTGCGTACCTGTTGACAGATTGATATTTTTTGAGGATTGTTGCCTCATCTCAGTTGGTGTTGAGGGTGTAAGTTGAGTCTTGCATTATAGAGCAGGTGCTCTTACAAAGTTGTACTCTATTCAGTTGTTGCTGATAAACCCCAAGGATTGTAGTCCGTAATAAAAAGAAAATTGTACATACATATTGTGTTCTTTGTGTTCATTGTGATGATGACTTGTTGATGATATATTTTTGATATATGTTGTTGATATGTGCTCACATCTAACTGGTTATAAAAGAAAGCAATGGGTAATGAATAAATGTTGAATGCTAATTGATGATTTTTTGTGCAAGAGGGAATTTTTGGGAAAAATAGCCCCACACTCATTCACCCCCCCCTCTAAGTGTGGTAGGTGTGTCCAACATAACCACCCAGAACTACATAAATAAGAAGAGTATCCAACGAGGGACATCTATGAAAAAAATAGGTCCTTAGGGTCAAAACCCTTGATGCATTTAGCTTCCTTTAAACCAAGTTAATCAACTTGACCTACAAATTCATCCAAGTGAGAAATATGCATGAAAATAATTTCTCCAACTCTCTAGAGAAATGGAATGAATTGCTTCTTTATTTTTTCATTGAAGAAGTGTGCCCAGTACTTGTATTGTCTACACAATTCGATGGCAAAGTATCTATCAAATACATAAAAGGAAAGAAAGAATGGTTTGCCTTGGAAACTGAATAGTCTCAAAACATTGAAATCCTCCATAGTCTCAAAATTTCCTTTCTCGATGAGAAAGGAGGCAACCTCTAGTGACAATCTCGATGTAGTAGTGTTAAAACTTGAGAGAGAAATAATACAACAAGAAAACATGTACATAGAGAAAATATTTATCCCGAAAATCCTTAATTGGGAGAACCAACACCTCCATAGATATCTATTAATATTGGCTAAACCAACCAAGCTAGACCAACATCGAGAAACCGAGGCTTCTTACAATGGAGTATCTCAAGCCATAAAATAGGCTTCATCAATTACAACCCTAATTCCTTTACCAGAATTAGATTACAATGCAAAGACATTGATGGCCTCAAGAGAACCATGCAAATATATGCATGGAGTTGGGATAGCCATGTGAAGACATGCATGGTGTGGAGACAACCATGCAAAGACTCACATCAAATATCATGGGTTACCCAATACCATGGACCCGCAAACCACTAATGTTAAACCCAACAATGACCGAATTGATGAATCTATGACTAAGTCAATATTAGCCCAACATTTTACCCTTTAAACTTGGTTTGGGATAAACACCTACCCCCCTCAAAGTGTATAAACCGAGTTTCAAGAATACAAAATTCCCCCCTATCACCTAGGTCTATGTCTAGAATTTATACTGGTGAACCATCAAACCAGGGGCATGAATACCTAAATAGGTCTTACATCCATATGTCCATTTACATGTGATAAAATCCAAATCCATAAAAAAAATTACTATTGTTTGCTTGAGCACTGCAATGCTATGAAATATTAACCTATTTCATTACAAGCATCCCTCTTGCTAGAAATACAATTACATAGAATAAATACATATCTTACAACTATATGCTCGAGCACAATATTCAAGAAGCATCCACTAAATCATTTACCAATATCCCTTCTCACTCCAAATAAAGTGAGCCAAATCACTCATTCACCAATAATTATTTCTTAATGAACTTCCGCCTATGCTCCACATTGATCCATTGTATGCTCGAACAAATGATGCAAGAAGCATCTACCAACATCCCTCCCCGCTCCAAATACAATGTGCCAAAGCACTCATTCACCAAGTACTTCATCCTTCAATTCACAAATAACCAGTCCATCTATGTCAACAATTGATTGATCATCTGCTCCCCAACATCAACCTCTTCCTTCACCTTAGAGTTAGAAGATAAAATCCCAATTTCCTTAAGAGGATCATATTCATCACTACTATATCATATATATTGCACCCTCACCATTTATTTTTTGTTGTCTACATGGGAAACACAGCGTCAAGAAAAATAAGAAGCAATAACCGATTAAGAAATTATAAATGCACCAACAATAAAACCTCTAACTCCATGTTGCAGTCTAAATCTCTTGCATGGGCACATGTTATCAGTGGATCATAGCCTCAAACATTTTATTCTCATATCCTTCCATGTGTTTTCACTTCCTATAAACTTGATCTATCACAATAATTCAAAACTATTATGATAATAGTCAAAAGATGATCCAGGTGGATATTGGTGGCCACCAACTGTTAAGCCCTAATATTGGCTCATTAACCCTTAATTGGGGCATATTAGATTAGTAATGTTATTTTATTTATGTCAGCTTTCTCATTAAACCTTAATTGGGGCATATTAGATTAGTAATGTTATTTTATTTATGTCAGCTTTAGGCCATTAGTTGTAATTATACCTCCTAGTCTCCTATATATACCAAGGAGACATTTTCATTTTGAATGATCGGGGACTTGAACATTTAAGTGGGATAAAATGAGGTTGCCCCCTCGAAGAGGCTTATTATCTGAAATTATCTCTTTTTCAAGGTGTTGAGTACTTTTCCTGAGGTTTTTCTATGCTATATTGATGTTTGGTTCTTAACATATGGTATCAGAGCTCAAGGTCTTGGGGTTTCGCTGCTACATCTGAGACACTGTGGAATTTTTGCTATAAATTTTTTTCTACAACGTTTCAGATGGAACTTCTTGGAGGGTATTTATTATATGGAACAAGGTACGTTGGGTTAAACATTCAGCTCCTGAGGCCGTATAATTTCGGAGATACAACCTATACAAGATAGGGTTCTGGAATCATCCTGAAATGAGTCATTGTGGAATTTTCACTATAAAACATTTTCTGTAACGTTTCAGACCCTGAAATCCAGAGAAAATTTAAAGAAATTAGTAAGTTATTTGTGGTAAAAAGTTCAGCTTCTGGGTCATTTTAAATTTTTAGATACACTTTGTGTAAGATAGGGTATCTGACTAGTCCTATTGACTAGTCTCAAGAAGGTGTTCTAGGTAAAACAAGCATAACTTCTTGCTAGAGTATCCAAATTAAGTGGGACTGGTTGCATTGGATGGTGGACAGTTTGTAATATTTTAGGTGTGAGTTTCAGAATTTGATATCAAATATTTTGTGTGGGGCATTCTATACAAGTGAGATCTCCTGGAGAGGACAAAAATCGACAATTTGTGAGGAAGTTACCGTAAATTCCACTTGGCACATCCAATTTTGATCAAACCTATGGCATTACAGAGAAGAAATATCAGAGAAATACCTAAAATAAAGTTTCATACCCAGAAGGGCCGAAACTTGGGAGATAGAATAGAATAAATATTGTCTAGCAGAACCACCTCAAAATCAAGACTCAAAAGTGATATTTGGCCAACATGCCACCCAAAAAGGGACCTTTTACACCAAATAAGCCTCCAGAAAATCCTAATTGGACTCTTGATGAAGGTGAAGAAATTCATAGGGACATAAATGATTTACAAAAGAAGACAGTAACCAAAGATGAACTACAAGAGATGATGGATTCAATGGAAGCTAAGTTGGATACTAAGATGGATTCAATGGAAGCTAAGATCATGGAAGTAATGAAAAATTTTGTAATAGAGAAGACACCCAAAAGTGAAAATGCATCCCATGAAATTCATGATGGGGACACAAGGAAGGTGAATCAAGAATGGAGAAACTCCAACTTT